>CAKNXH010063347.1:245845-258587 GCA_932178445.1 Andricus quercusramuli
AGACAACTTTTCAATAAAAAAGTTGAATTTTAGTTTACTTTTCAACGTCAAAATATGAATTTGAAACAACAAGTTAATTTTCTATGAACTAGTTGAATTTTCAACCAAAAATGGTGACTTTTTAACAAAATTGTTCAATTTTCAAACAAATAATAAAATGTATAACTAAAAAGATAATCTTCAGGAGGAAGCGACTGAAAAAAAAGAAATATAAACACAAGGCAAATAATAAACGACTATTATAAAATATTATATTATATTAGAATATTATATCAGGGTAACCATAAAACTTCATTTTAAAAATTCTCTAAATTTTCCCTGACTAATTTTTCATTTTTTCTGAACCAATAAAGAAAACAAATAAATTGCTAGAAAATTTGTTTAATGTAAATTATTGCAAAATTATTTCAAAATGTTATGTCTGATTTGTCATTGCATTCAAATGTTTTGGTATTATTTTTCAATTTTGTATTTTTTGTAAGTTTTTATTTTTAATTCATCTCAAACTTGAAACTTTAGTTTGTCTATTATTTAAAAAAAATCACTAATTCCTCCATGAGTAAACAAATACTTGATAATATGTAGCAGCAAAGCACCATATAACTGTATGTAAATACAAACAAAGTTGACACTCGAGATGGAATTCTCAGCTAGTTTTTGAACGCACCTGTCGTATTGTTCCAAGCTTGTGTTTTCGATACTTCCACTTGCCAAAGTTCCAGCATTGTTAACCAGAACATCTAATTTTCCGTAATGCTTGATTGTAGAGTCGAGAATATTTTTAACATCGGTCTCGTTCGTTATCTCCCCAGTAATAATAAATGGCTTTGGATCTTTACATTTATCTGCAACCTCTTGCAAATTATTGAGATTGCGACCCGTTAAAGCGAGGGAGGCTCCTAATTCTGAAAGATGAAGTGCTGTTGCTGCTCCAATTCCAGAACTTGCGCCAGTTATCAGGACAACTTTTCCCAAAAAAGACATCTTGTCCAATTTTACTCTGAAAAGGGAAAATTTTGTTTCATTTGATTTATTTCTTTCAGTCAGCGAGATTATAAGTTCTAAAAAGGGGAAATATCAAACAAATATTTATGAATAATAAAAAAAACTTGCTATATAGTTTATTTGTATATTAAAATATCTTTGATTAAAAGTAAGTTTTATACAAGTTTTTTAAATGCAGATTGGAAACAGGATATCCTTGAGATAGCAAAAAGAGGGTTTAGTCCATAGAAACAGGTTTAAATACACCGGAAGGTGGTATATTCTTTATCCTTTAAAACTAAAACTATTCTCTATACGAATAATAAAAGTTGATGTATGTATACTTTGAACTATGTGGAAAAAAATTAATATTCACCTTTTTATTCCTGCCACGTCTACTTGACGCTCTGCAACTCTCGTTGATAATAATTGATAATAAATTACACGATCACGGTCCAGTCAGCAAAAATAAAACGAATAAAATAACATGGAAAATAACCAAAGAACCGGGTCCCTGGACGTGTTATCGATTATTCGACCCATCGCAATATTCGATGTTTTCCAATCATTATAAAATTAAAAAAATTAAATTCTTCCTCTCCTCAAAGTCTCAAATTATCATTTAATAATTATCCAGGAAGTATATTTTTCTACTAATTTAGAAATAATAATTAATATATTATCTCTGTCATGAATAAATAATGAGTCATTTTTGTAAATGTGGGAAGATCCAGCTTCAAAATACGCGCTATTTTCAGCTTCATCTATTAACGCATGCGCACTCCGAATGTCCCTCCCGAACCGTCAAGTCAAAATTGAAGGGAGGTGGAAGGTGGTGGCACGTAAATGAACACGAGTTGTTTATAAGTTGTTTTAACTATTTCTAGATTATCGTAGACGCAAAATACGTCAGGGGTAACGCAAAGCAGATATTTATCGTGAAACGTCACTGGCCTTGCCGCATAATCGCAGGGTTATCAGGAGTGGCATAATTATGCATTAAATGGTACGAATCTGTCAGTGCTTTTCCCGCAATTCATCGAAAGCTGTGGAAAGCTTATAAGTCGTTTTGACGTTTCTGAAGTAATTTTCATTTCAGTTTTCAAGCCCTTTTTCCAAATTCTATAGCGTGCTATTGATTTGGGTACCTTTGACTTTCACTAAAACACTAACCTATAACTCCAAAAGTCAGTGGGTGTGTGGGGTGCGTGTTTTGAATTCGATCCACTACTGACCAATAGTCAATCTCACTGTACTATATTTCATTTTTATTTTGGTTCATTTATTCGTGAAGTGATTCATTTTTAGTTGTCTTTTACACTTATTACATTATCATTTTTGTGTGTTACACATTGTTGGTGAAATTTGAGCAAGTGTTATATTTTATTCGTTGTAGATGAGATACACTTGAATGATATACCTAAAAAGTTACGAGGCAATACCTCTTTGATCGAAGGAAGATGCGATGTTTTTGCTGAGTAGAGTGACTTCATGGCTGATATGCGTTACACATCTATGTCCCGTGATCTTTCCAACGATTCGGTTTCTACTGTCCGAATTCCCGAGGTAAATCTCCGAAGGATTTAATTTCTTCATTTATTTTTTTACAACTTTTTACAGAGATGTTGCATTTTAGAAGATTCCTGGAAAGCGCTCCTATTTTATTTTATAAGGAAACTGATTGTCCTCTTTATAAGCTTGTACAAAGGAATTTCTTACTTATCAGTAGATCATTACATTCTCTGTATTCTAGATAACATTAAGCTTAAAAAAGAATTTTGAGTTGCAAGGAAACTTAGATATTGAATAAAGGAAACTATTTCTTCCCTAAGTTATGAATTCATTCAAAATTGTAATGTTATAAAATCTCACTTTTAATTATCTTACGCTTTGTATAGTTTTACCCCTTAATTTAGGTTTGCATTCAAAGACAATATACAAAAATAAGTTTTTGGGATACACTATTTCTAAATGAATTAAATAATGTCTTTGTATATATAATAACAGGATTTTTGTCAGCTGCTTGTTTCAACGCCCACAAGTTTGGCACTTTTTCAAATGGCGTGGAAAAAAAAAATATTAGAGAAGATTATGACATATGTAATTAAAAATTCATCAATCATGAAGAATGTTTCTCTTTTTAATGTCTAGAAAAGTAAAAAGTATCTTTCACTAGAAAACTGAAAAATTCTCTAAATATAGTTGAATTTAAAAGAACAGTACTGCAACATAGTCAGTAAAATATCAGAATTGTATAAATGAATGCAAGAGTTATTTTTATTACATTTTATGGCATCCTTTTTTTAAAAATTAAATTCACTCTTTTTTGCGAACTTGATCTTTAAAATGTGTAAACAACTTTCTTTATTTTTAGACTTATGTTAATTTTATTGCAGAATTATACAGTTCTCGAAAAACATCATTTTAAAAGAAGTCTAATTCTGCTGCAAACTTTAGCACATACGTTTTTACGAGGAATCTGCAAAATTGCGAAAAATGTGTCGAAGTTATTTGAATATGAAATTGAGGAAACGAATATATTTTTCAACATTTCAGTATCTGAAATTTATATTAATATATCTGAGTTAAAAGCTTAATACTTGATGGCCTTTAACGAAAAATTCCATCTTTTATATTGATTTCCAACGGTACTCACATATTTTCAAGATTATTCTTGAAAATTGTATTTCAAAATGACCCTTTTACTTTAATTTACATTGCAAAATTGTTTCCAGTATTGATAAAGTTCCTTGCGACTGTACGGGTGGAAAAAATAAAAATTACCTCGCGGCTTTTCGGTCTTCTTCCACTATCCTTTTATTCAATTGATGGTTTGGACATGAGAATTCCCCGTCTTCAGACATTTTCTTTTTACGGGTAAATTTCATGCCCGAAACATTGTTTAAAACTATATAAACTTTAAATAAAAGGATAGTAGAAGAAGGCCGAGAGGCCAAAAGGAAATTGTTAATGGTCCAATAAGGTGAATCATTTTATAAGGCAAAAAAATTCCTTAAAATCTAAATGCACATTAGTTCTATTTAAACCTTTCTACATTTTTATATCTAAATGAGCTGTGTTAAAAATAGGTTTTAAAAACTATTTAATGAAGGAATAAAATCATGGTAATTATTATTTAGTACGTAGATATTGCAAAAATAAAGTTTTGTCCCATTCATTTGATCACATTATTTCCCCCTTGGCAATCAATGAACTGAAGTTAGCTGGCGATGAAATGAAAATGCCTAATAAGGCATCACATTACTTCTTAATGAGCCCTTAATTATAGTAAGAAAATAAATTTGATAAAGTCACTACTTGCCTGATTTTCACAGTGATGAGTATTAAAAATTATTTTGTGAAAATTTGATCTGATTTTTGGAAATTTGATCGTGGCTTCTATTACTGGGTGGTTTTTAAGTGTTTCGTAAAGCTAAAGAATAGCCCACAGTTTTGATGTATTTTTCTGGTACTAAATCTGCAGTTTCTGCCTAGAAGCTTAACATTAAGCCAGCGTAATTCCTGTTTTTTTTTTAAACGGTGCGTGACATTTGACAATAGAGGATTAAATTAGCCTTAGGTGAGCCCTTAATTATTAAATAGGTCTTAGCTCGAATTGACAATGTGGTTAAGTCAGTTTAAAATATCCGAACATGTTTATAAAAAAAATGTGAAACATGTAAGATAAAATCACTATTTTTATTAAAAATGGGTTTACATTTTTTGTATTGTATTATGCACAGTGATGGAAATATAAAAGGAGATAATTTTACGTGTTTGGAAATTTATTGTATGCATTTTTAAGACATTGAAAAAATAAGAACGACACAAAATCAATAAAACAGACAAAACTGCAAAAAAGGACCTCTAAATCATAGCTGATTTTGGATATAAAAAAATATGCACTACAAAGATATAACTTAGTCTAGTGTGCGTATTCAGTTTCGAAAACAATTTTTTTTAATTACCCTATTATCCAATATTGTACTTCTGTTTCACTTTGAATTTTGAAATTTGCGGTACAATTTGAAAATTGTTTAGTTTCTAAGGCAACAACTGGTTCTTTAATTTAAGCTCTATAATATATATTTCGTTATAATAATTGCCAAAATAATTCACAACATAGGTATCTAAAATCATGAGGTTGATTATATAAAATCAATTATGCAAGAGCTTTCTTTAATAATGAATACAATAAATTGGTTTTCTACTTGCAGTATGGAAATTTGGACTACCCGGATAAATACTTCACTCATGACACGAATTCTCTCAATGGTCCATTGCTACCGAATAACATAAACCTCGTAGACAAGGTTTCTAAAGAGCGGAAAGACCACCGAGACAAATTCAAGGTGTACAGGAAATACTCAGAGTTGGCGCCACCCACTGCTCAAAATGGCTACGATAATTTTGGGTATTAAAATATATTTATATTTTTAAAAACTAGTTTAAAAAAATCATAGTTTTACTTATCGAACCTTTCCTTTTTACAGGAATTCGGTGTCTTGTAAGTCACATTCTCTACCAGGACGATGTAACAGTAATTCAGCCGCAATGAAAAATATAGTTGCTTTAAATGTTCAACCAGAAGACTTGGCTTCTCAATTGACTTTGTTAGACCTGAGCGTTTTTAAGTCGATTCGATCGGAAGAACTTTCGAGTTGTTCTTGGAACAAGAAAAACAAATTGATAGTTGCTCCGAACGTAGTTGGGTTTACTCGCAGATTTAATCATGTTAGTATACAAAAATATCTATTATCATTATATATCTATTATTATTGCACAAAGTAATTAGGGATTTAAAATGTGTTTAATTGATTTATTCCATTTCTAGGTAAGTTTCTGGACTGTTCAAGAAATCTTGAACGCCCCGACCCCGAAGCAAAGAGCAGAAATCTTGGCTCATTTTATCAGAGTTGCGAAACGATTGTACGAGTTGAATAATCTGCATTCCTTATTTGCGATAACATCAGCTTTGCAAAGTGCTTCAATCTACAGGTCTTTATCAATATAAAGCAATTTTCTTATTTTATTTTCGTTTTTTAAAAAATTCATTATTATAAGATACACGAGTAACTATGATCTTATTTTTTTAAATGTCTATTATTTCAGGTTGAACAAAACTTGGGCTTGCATTTCGAAAAAGGATAAAGCAACTTTCGACAAACTGGCGGAAGTATTTAGTGACAAAAATAACTGGATGAACTTGAGAGATCACATGGATTCGATTAAATTACCGTGCATTCCTTACTTGGGTTTATTTCTCACTGACCTTGTGTTCATAGACATGGCTCATCCTGCCTCTAGAGTACGTCTACAGTCTACATTCTATAACTAAAAACAAAAATCAATTAAAAATTCTCTCTACTACATGATGACAAAACTTAACACATTTTTAAAAATATTGCATTTTTTCAGAAAGGAGACAATTGTCAGAGGATTCTAAAATTCGATGCTGTGTTATCGAGAGTAAAGATGTTCCAAGTGAGTGAATATCCGGGAATAATTCCACTTCCTGATGTACAGCAGTATTTAAACAGCGTTCGCTATATTGAGGAGTTACAGAAATTTTTGGAGGATGATCATTTCAAGTAAGTCATTTGTCAGTAAAACTCTTCTACACGCATCACAACTTTCCACTATAACCAATGAAAAAATGATTTAATTAATATACCCTTAATTTTCAGATTATCAATGAAGCTTGAGCCAAATTCTCCAGTGCCCTCCTCCAGTAGTAGTAAAGAATCCGTAGGAGACGTAACAGGGGTCGCAGCACTTTCTTTATCACCAGCTAGAGGATGTGCCGGATCTCTTCGCTTGCACGCCGCTTCCGCCGCGACTAAATTTGTACCTGGCCATCGAAAATGTAGAAGTCTTGGTACAAAGTAAGTTACATCCTCAATTTTTTTTTTCCTAGACATGAACTGTTTTATGTTTTAATTATCTACAATTATCTGTACAAATCTCTCCTCTTTACGCAAAGTTGTTCACGCAGGCAAGTGTTTTTTTCTGTTTATCCTCATACTGAATGTTGGGGAAACGGGTTTTCTTAATCGCAAGACTTACAATGGTAAAACATTTTCAAAATGCTTTCCAACTTTCAGTAATCAAAGGATAAAATCCTAAATTAATTGTTTACTTCAATAATATTTTTTTTTATGATGGTAATGATCTGTTGACATGATACCATCTATTCTGGAAAATTTTTCACTTGTAGAAGAAAATAATTCTTCATGTTCATGAATTGTTATGAACTTGTTAGATTTCGTAGTACGAGTCTTCCTCGCAACTTCCATAAACAAGGAGGGAGGTACGGATCGAACTTGACAACTTCTGGGTGAGTCCCAGAGTCGAGAGTAGGGCTCTTATGTGGAATCAACTCATTAGATGCTTCGAGAATAGCGTCATGTGATCCTAGACCGTTTGCATGTGATTAATTTCCTTTTCTTTTCAGCCGAAAATCGTTTAAATTCGGAAGTCGCGCAATTATATTACTGTCGCATGATCCAATGCAGAAATGTATTTCCTCGTTGAATTCAATTTGTAGGCTTTATTTTCATTCCACACAAACTTGAAAGTTAGTTTTATATATGTGTATTTTGTAATATTTTAGAATGAATACTTCTAGTAATGTTACAGGGCTTGGACTCACATCACTATTGACACTATTTGACACTTTTTTTCAAGATGCGACTATTTTGAAAAAAATTCCACTAATGCGACTATTTGTTCAAAATTTCTCGCTTGTGGCACTATTTCTTCACTTTCGATTTAAAAATATTTTCGACCTTCTTCGCTGATTGGCTAAAATACCATATCTACCATCTCAAGTATAGAAATACCATACCGAAAAATAGTCCTAACGGCTAATATACAACAATTGATTTAGAATACTTTAAATTCATCTTTTCTTTATTTCCATCTTAGGCCGAAATTGAATAATTTTAAATTCGAATTTTTAAAATGAACAAATGTATGTTACATTTGCGCTGTTTCAAATTGGCATATCTTCCAAATGAAATCCTTAATTGCCGAAGTGAGGTAAAACACCCAGTCATTTCAAATTGGTAGATTTTATATTAAAAATAAGGAATAAACCTGCGAAAATATTTTGCAAACAAAATTTTAAGTGACTCTCAACATTGATAAACACAGTGAAACTTATTTTAGAGGATTACCATTAAGCCTATTTGTGAAAAATTGGTCTCAAAATTTCGAAAATAAGTAAATAAATAAATGTTTATTAATAAGGAGGATGGACTCGCATATTAATTTTTTTTTATAAAACAGTCAACGAAAAAAGGTTTCAAACCATATTTTAATATTTATTGGCAAGATGACAAAACAAGAAGGTTGACCAGTGATGATCACCTTAAAGAACGGGCCAATCAGAGTGGTGCCTTTTTTGAGGTTTTGATGATAAAAATTTGAAAGTGATATTTCAATTTCATGGCTAGAATTGTCAGAAGAATATAAAATAACAATGACGAGTGTGATGAATGGGAATAAAAATCTGCATTTTTCTCACTTTAGCATAAAGTCGAAGTATAATCTTTAAAATTTTCGCGACTTTTAAAACACTGGACCTTCGTTGTACTCTTATATTTAATATTTAGTTTTAAAAATATAAAAAAGTATTTTAAAAAAAACGAATTAGTTATAGATAGTTAGAAATTCTATAAATGTTCATTAATTGTTACCCTAATCTTGCTAAAAAAAATTAAAAATTTCCAAAGTTAATCAAATTGTTCAAGCTAGCGGAGACTGCGCATATTACCTTATTTTAAATTGAATATAATTAAAAAATTAATAAATTAAAATTGTAGGAGTTTTCAGGAATTAAAAATACCTCAATATGCAAAATTATCAATATAGTTTTTACAATAATGTTTTGTTCAATTTTGGTATGTCTTACAACTTCAGTTAATTTTTACTTGTGCAAACATAATTTGCATATCCATTGGATTTTCTGCCATAAAGAAGAAAATTTAAGTTATTGCATATTGTTTATTGTTTTATGTATTTTTTTGTCGAAGTATCTAGGCTCACGGAAATTCAGTTAAAAATGCCATATCACTATTTTGCTACTTAAAAAAAATATTTATGCCACTCTTAACAATGTTTTTGATTTTGAAGTGAGTCCGAGCCCTGATATTAGTATCGCATGATTTAAAATAAATTTTACTGGAAGCTTATCAATAGGAGTAAATGATCAATCTATTTTATTTTGAGAAATAGGAAGATGAGAATTATGAAGAATGCTTTCTACTTTTTAAGTTACAAATGCTTTGCTACAACTACTTTCTGGAATGGCGAAGATTCTTGATCTGCGAACATAAACTGGATGAATATCTTGAATTGAGACAATTTAAATTCAGACCTAAGTATAATAAAAAATGTTAATGTTACAAATTGTCTGGATTCTTGTGTTTATCAAATTGTGATTTATACAGCGAATGTTTCAAGGTCTTTATTAATATTCTAGCGTTGCCTGTTCCCATAAAGAAACATGTATCCCGAAGCATCACTGCATGGATAATTGTAAAATTCTGCTATGTAATTTGTAATAATTCGATGATCGTTCGTTCCAGTATTTTCGGGAAACCAACTGCTCTGCCTTTGGAGCCAAGTCAGTTAACGGTTCGTCATCTTTTGGATGATTCCGTCCTGGAAGAACCTCACTTGTTAACTCAGATTTTGGACTTGGACCAAAACTCGCCTGGATCCCCTGCAGATGCTGTGAATGAAGATTGTAGCTTGCTCTCTAGAACTAGGTATTGATATAAAATATTACGCTGATTTTCGAACATTAAATAGGGTCGTTGAATGATTTACAACAATTGAATTTTTCAAATATAAATTACATGCTCTTTACATTGGTGGTAGAAAATGTGGTTTGAATACTTTATTTCGAAGAAAATTTAAAAATAAATGAGTAATCTTCCAAATATTACAAGGACCTTGAGTTGTTGAATCGCTTCTAACAATCAGAGAAGGAAAGCGAAGGTTGCTTGGAATGGCCTTATTGGCTAACTTCCGAATCTCAAATCAAAAAAGTCGAAACTGTGTGTTAGGGTGGGTCGAAAATAAATACTTTTGGAATTCGAAATCGCTGCAACGCGGACAAGTAGCGTATTGGGGTCCTAAAAAAGTATAATTAATTTGGAATCGATCGACATGCAGCTTGGTTACCCGCGCTCGAAAAAAAGGTTTCAAAAATTTCTTGTTTGTAGAGTTTTTCAATTTTATTGAGTTTCAATTTTTTTCTACATAGCTGGAGGTCAAAAAAGTCTTCTCAATTTTTTTTTCGGATTTTAATCTATCATTTTCTAAGAGATAATTCCTATTTAATTTACCATTGTTTTCGGAATTTCTTTTAACACGTTTGCAAATAGGAGGAGAATTATTTGAGGTACATGAAAACTTTTTAGTGACAAAAATGCATTAGAAAAAAAATCCCCAACACCCAGGAATCGAAATTGGCAATACAGCGAATTTTTTAAATTTTGATTTCGATATTTTGTGAACTTATCTTCATAACTTGTAGTTTAACATTTTTGTGAGCATGTGTGGGTTTTTTAAACAGAGAAATACACCAGGAAAAAAATCCACAAGACCCAGGAATCGAAATTAGCAATAGAGCGAGTTGAAAAATTTTTGATTTTGGTATTTGATGAACTTATCTTTATAACTTGTAGTTCAAACATTTTGGTGAGCATGTGTGGGGTTTTTATACATAGAAATACACTAGAAAGAAAAGTCCCCAAGGCCCAGACATAAAAATTAATGGAGCGACTAAAAAAAATTTTGATTTTGGTATTTGATGTACTCATCTTCATAACTTATAGTTAAACATTTTTGTGAGCATGTGTGGTTTCTTAAAACATAGAAACACAATAGAAAAAGAATCCACAAGACTCAGGAATCGAAATTGACAATAGAGCGAATTTAAAAAATGTTTATTTTTGTATTTTGTGAACTCTCATCTTTATAACTTGTAGTTTAAATATTTTTCTGAGCATATATGGGTTTTTTAAACATAGAAATATACTAAAAAAATCTAGAAGATCCAGAAATCGAAATTCAATGACCGCAGATTTTCTTATTTCGGAATTTTGTAGTTAACAAAATTATTTTATTTATTTATAAGTATAACATTTTTCGAGCTTGTGTGGAATTATTAAGACTAGAAATATACCACAAAAAAATTCGGCAAGATCCACAAATCTTAATTGAAATTTGCTGTAATACCAATTTCGATTCCTAGGCCTTGTCGATTTTTTTTCTAGTGTATTCCTATGTTTCAAAACCCACACATGCTCAGAAAAATGTTTAACTAAAAGTTATGAAGGTAAGTTCACAAAATACTAAAATCAAAATGTAAAAAATTCGCTGTTTTGCCAATTTCGGTTCGTGGGTCTTGGGATTTTTTTCCTAATGCAATTTTGTCACTAAAAAGTTTTCATGTACCCCAAAAATAATTCTCCTCCTATTTGCAAACGTGTTAAAAAAAATGTCCAAAAACAATGGTAAATTAAATAGGAATTATCTCTTACACTGAGAAAAAAATCCGCTTCTCCCAACACGATGCGTCGTGTTGAGAGTTTTCGTTTTGCCGTAACACGATGCAAGTTTTGGGAGAACACTCCTGTGAGTGTTACGGGAAAACGATGGCATCGTGTTGTGGCAACACGATCATCGTTTTGAGACGTTGCGTTGAATGCAAAGAAAATGCAAACATGAGAGCCACTGCGTTCTTTGACGTAGCGAGGTATTCCCCCACGTTGTTCTCCTCTGTCTCGGAAATTGCAAGTTACTTGCATTTGCACCTTTTTCTATCTGCCCTCTTTTTTTAATAAAAGAGGACGACGGGAGTATTCGGTGTTTCATACAGAATCTTGATCTGTTTTGTTTTTCCAGAATTCAAACTCCATCGCGACCCCATTCTAAGGTGACGTCCATCTCCTTAGAGTCATATCCCCATGTATATTAGCGTGGTTCAAAAATTCATTGCAACATTTTTTTCTCGAATAATTATGCATATCGCCCTGAAATTCATTTGAATTCACACAAAAATGAATTTATTTATGTTTTTGAAAAAAAAAATATGTTTAGAGATGGCGCCAGAACCATGAAATTAACCACAATTTTCCCATGAGAAAAAAGACATTTTTGTAAATTTCATTTAGGGTCATTAACATTAGGTGAATCGAGTTTAAACTCAAGACTTCTCTTAACAATTGAGGTGACGAATGCAACAACTCGCTAAGCGCTCGAAACCGCGTAGAAGTATTGACCACACGGAAAAATCGATCGATGAAAAAAAAGTGGCCGAAACGCAAAACAAAATATACATTCATATTTACATTGACGCGACCGACCAATTTTTCTCATCAAACTTTTTCATTCGACAATTATTATTCAAGATAAACAACAAAAACTTACAAAATTTTTTGATCGAAAATCGACGTTTTATAAAACATAACTCGCAATTATTCGGCCGTTTGTTGAAAAAAATACTTAAAAATTATATGGCGTATTCTCAATACATACTCGATGACTATAAGCCACGCTCTTTGTTTAAAAATGTAATATGTTTGTTTTTGTTTAATAATAAATTAAATCCGATCGAAAACCGCGTTTTGCCAACTTCAACCAGTGGGCAGGTCATCGAAAAAATTCTAGCTGAAATAACTTATCGCGAGAAAGTTGTTCACTAGACTTTGGGAAAGTTTTCCTGAAAATTTGAAGAAAATCG
>CAKNXH010063347.1:265037-282492 GCA_932178445.1 Andricus quercusramuli
AAAAACTTTGTAAAAAAACTATTTCTGTATCTCGGCCTGGGATTGCTTATTCAAATATTGCAAAATGAAATACAAATTTTATTTTTCATGATTACTGCTCTAATATTTGTGCCTTATTTGGCACCAATTTTAATTCACAGCTACCCTGAAGAATATATCATTGCAATAAATTTATAGATATTATTAAAATTCATAATATGCATTATTAAACATTTTATTGCAACTTCTGACGTTTTTCCATAGATTTGATTTGTTTATTTTTAATATTATTTTTCACGATTTAAACTAAAAATACGCATCTTAGCGTCAGGTGGTTCCAAGCAAATTTTTAGATATAATTTAGGCGAAAAATGTTGCTAGATGAAATGTTACTGTAGCTTGCGTCCATTTTCCAAAAAGTTAATTTTTTCATTCTCAATATATTTTTATAACAAGAACTTATAACAAATTTGTAGATATTTTTCGGTTTTAATTCTTTTCGTACCTTGTGTACTTTTACATTATTATATTCGTTCCTACACATCCTATCAAAAAATTATTAATAACAAATTTGTTGATTCACTTTTCTCGTATCCTGCATAGTTTGACCATTAAAATAAAATTTTTGATTTTTCATTATTTTTAGTGCGGGCGAAATTTTAATTTTCGATTTTTAAACCAAACTTAGAAAGTTGTTGCGATAATCGTGTAGGGTGTTGAAAATGCAACATTTTTCTCTCTTCGACATTTTTTCATATCGTGCGTCGTTTGGCTTGAAATATTCATTTTTGTTTTTGTTTTTTTGGAATTTTTTAAATGCCGTAACTCCAGTAATTTTTGTTATCAAATAGAGTCATGAAGGTAAATTGTTAGTATTTTTTAGTACTACTAATAACCGCACATAGAATTTACAAATATTGAAAAAGGTGGTCTCAGAAATTTTTTAAATGCGCTCACTTTTTTAATTTTTATCCTTAATGGCTGGCTAACTAACTTGACGTTCATTTTAGGATACTTGAAGAGTAAGTCAAAGCCGAATCCAATCTGTCAATTTTTTCAAAATTCGTGCTCACTGACATTTAACAAAAACTGGGGGAGTGGTCAAATTTTACACCAATCTAATACCTTTTCTGATGATAAAGTAAAAAGAAACGAAGTTTCAACAAAATCTTCAAATTTTTAACCAAAGAGTTGGATTTTCAACCAAATATTCGAATGTTTAACCTGCCAAAATGAATACTCAAAAAAATGTAAATGAGTTTTCAACAGAAAAATATGAAATTTCTACCTACGAGGATGAATACTAATGCCAAACACGCGCATTTTCAACGAAGAAGATTAATTTTCTACCAAAAAAGATGAATTTTTAACAAAATACGTGAATTTTCAAACAATTAGTTGAACCTTCAACTAAAACGGACAAATATTTAAACAAGGGTGAAAAAGTTAAATTTTCAGTAAAAAAATCATTTGGAACAAAAAATACGAATCTTCTACGAATAAAGATTTTTCAGTCAAGAAAAAAGAGTTTATCCGAATTGTTTAAGTTTCAAACGAAAATACGAGTTTTCTCCAAAAACAGTTAAGTTTTCAACAAAAAAGTTCATTTTTGACCAAAAAGTTTCATTTTAATAAAAAAAGAAGAAATTTTTAATTCATTGAGATTATTTTTCTACTACAGAAGATGAATTTGCAACAAACAGATAAATTTTCAACAAAAAATGGAAAATTTGCATTTTCAGTTGAAGACTTAATTTAAAGCAGAAAAAAAACGAATTTTCAACGGAATAGGTAAATTTCCAGTCTAAAATGCTTTTTAGTAAAGTGGTTCAACTTTTCCTCCAGTATTTGAATTTCCAATTTGAAAAAATCAATTGTCAACCAAAATGGAGTGGATACATTTTCAGTTAAAAAATTAGTTTTTATCCAACAGGAAGAGGGGTCTCAACAGATTAGTTGAACTTTCAGCGAAACAGTTGCATTTTCATTTTTAAAAAAATGTTTTTTTAAAAACAAATTTTGTAAATTTGTAAGCAAATTATAAAATTTGTAAGCAAATTATGAAATTTGTAACTAAAAATATAATTGCCAGGAGAAAGCATGTGAAAAAAATAAATGGAAATAGCCGTTTCGTGGTACCCTTAATCGCTTCACACTATCTCGGAACTCTCCAAACCGTTCTTCTTCTCTTTCTTTTTGTTGTGGCTTCTGATAGCGCCGAACAGTAAACGTCGCAACTCCACTGACCTTGCAAGCGCCTCTCTCTCGCCCCCTTGGACCTCTTTGTACGACTAATAGCGTGAACCACTATAGCGGGACTCTAGTATAAATGATAATATTTTCGAGAAATGTCGTTCCTGATGGCAAGGTTTTGGAGATGAAAAAACGGCAAATAATATTATTGAAGAGCTTTTTCCAACTTTCCATTCAAAATTATACGGTATCTATGAGTGACTTGCAATTTCCGAGACAGAGAAGAACAACGTGGGGGTATGCCTCGCAACTTCAAAGAACGCAGTGGCTCTCATGTTTGTATTTTCTTCGCATTCAAGGCAACGTCTCAAAACGATGATCGTGTTGCCACAACACGATGCCATCGTTTTCCCGTAACACTCACAGGAGTGTTCTCCCAAAACTTGCATCGTGTTACGGCAAAACGAAAACTCTCAACACGACGCATCGTGTTGGGAGAAGCGGATTTTTTTCTCAGTGTAGAAAATGATAGATTAAAATCCGAAAAAAATTGAGAAGACTTTTTTGACCTTCAGGTATGTAGCAAAAAATTGAAATTCAATAAAATTGAAAAACTCTACAAACAAGAAATTTTTAAAACCTTTTTTTCGAGCGCGGGTAACCAAGCTGCATGTCGATCGATTCCAAATTAATTATACTTTTTTAGGACCCCAATAAGCTACTTTTCTGCGTTGTAGCGATTTCGAATTCCAAAAGTATCTATTTTCGACCCACCTTACTGTGTGTTTTTTTCTAAAACGGTTTATTGAGGGGTCTTAATGAAAATTCAAAATTTTGTAGAAATTACTACGACGTGTCCCGGAAATATTTTTGAAAAAAGTTCCAATAATTCCCATTGTGTTTTAGAGCAAAGTTTTTAACAGAAAAATTGAACTACAGAAAATCATAAGAACGTTAAAAAGGAAGATCCTTCTATCACTAATAGGCGCCGAGTTATGACATTTCGAAGTTCCCCGATTTTTTTTCAAAAAGAGGCTACAAAACCCAATTCTGAAATTCGTATCTATACTTTGGAGTCTGTTATTTCTACAAAAAAATGTTCTAGATTTTAATTAAAGTAGACGCAATTTCGAGTAATTCTAAAAAAAAGAATGACCTAGCACCAATAAGTCATAAGTTACGGCCTCCTAAAATTGATCACTTTTGACCTATTTTTCAGGGCAAATTACTCCTGTTCAGTTTTTTCAAAATACTTCGTTTGTAGGTAAAGCTACGTTAATGATGCCCAAGAAAAAGTTTTAGTGCAGGAAACTATGCGCAAATCTAAAAAAATAATAATAAACTTCTAGCCTTCATAAATCACTAGTTATGAGTCTTCAAGAAAACACCTTTTTTTTTGCTATTTTCAGCGAAAATTTTTTTTTTTTAAGTAACTCTTTTCGTGCATATCCTACGGAAAACAGTAACAGGATACATTATAGTGGATCACATTTTTCGTAAAACAAAAAAAAAAAAAAATAATATTTTAGTTCTTATAGGTCACGCGTTGTGACCATGAAACTTTGACCCTTTCCATTCGGAAGGCTCTGTATATACTGGAAGTATACTGCGACCGTACTTGAGCATTTTGGTGGCATATCTCTGACATCATTAACCTAGCTTTACACGCAAACGAAGTATTTTGAAAAAACTAAATACGGGTAATTTCTTCCTAAATTTTTTTTAGAAGTTCTACGTAAAATGCACCAGCAACGTATAATTTAAAAAAAAAACTGATGTCTTTCACACATTTTTCAAAAACTAAAAGGGAAGGGAAAGTCAATCAATATTAATCACCTAGAAACTTTTTGTGGACACAAAGTCGAAGGTTTTTATCGTAGAAAACTTTACTTATGACTTGTTCCTTTCGAAAAAATTAAATAAATGGACAAAAAGAACAAAAAATATACTTAGGAGGCATCGCGAAAACATGATTTTCATGGTACAAACTTTAGCCTTCTCTTTTAAGTGAAACTTTGTTCTGAGGAGGCGTGTTGGATTTTGTAGCCTCTTTTTCGAAAACAAAATCGGGGTTGATTGAAGAGTCATGATTCGGCGCCTATTTGTAATGGAACGGTTTTTTTTAACTTACTCAGAATGTTCTCTAGTTCAATTTTGCTATTGAAAATTTTGCTCTAAAACGCATATGGGGCGGGTCAGTACGAAAACATGATTTTTGGAACTTTCAAAAATATTTCCGGGACGCGTCGTAGTTATTTCTAGAAATTTTGAAGTTTTCATCATGATCCTTCAATAAACCGTTTTAGCGGGGAAAAAACGCGCTTTACTTATTTAATACAGAGAAAATACTTTTTTTCGTACGAGATGCCTGGACTACAAGTAGTGAATTGTTTACTTGTAGGCGTTATATTTGCACATTCAAAAATGTGTAGGTTTCAGAATGAAGTAAGCAAATACAGACTTGGTTTTTATCAATTATTTATTACATATGATTTAATGATTGTCTTGTTTTTGTTTCAGCACGTTAACAGTATTACCGAGTGATATCGATGGATCTGCGGAACCTTGCTGTTCTATGCAAGGCTTATTAAGGCGAAAAGTTATTTTAAGAGATGGTCGGAAGCCAGCAGTTTCCACGTGGCAGAGATATTGGGTGCAATTGTGGGCGTCTACAATCGTTTATTTCTCCTCCAAATGTTTCAAAGGGTAAGTGGAAACATGATAAGAAGTAAATAAAATATAATTCATATTTCAGGCTTTTAAGTTAATTTCAGTTTGGTTCTGAAACTAAAACTTATCCGTTTTATTTTTGATACGGAGATAAAATTTTGTCCTTTTTTTCGTTTTATTAAATACTAAAAATCTTGCTAAATATACTTCTACTCTTTACTATATATTAACCATTTTTTAAAATGTACAAAATTGTCCTTTACTTTCAGGAACGACAGATCTGATTTTAAGAGAGAGCCCCATAAAATGGTATCTATTTTCGGATGGATCGCCGAACCAAGGAACAATTCTATTCATCCTGATACGTTCCTTCTCACGGATCCTTTAAAAGGTAGGAAGACTGTTAATCCTAAAACTCTACATAATTATTGTATTCAAACCCACAAATACACAAATTAATTCATGCGCCATTTTAATAGGGTGGTAGCTAGACTGGGAAATTAAGGGGATTTCTTTAAGACAGAGAAAACCCGGGGAATTGCCAGTGGAAACTTCAAATGTCACTATCTCGACATCACATGAAATTCTACAATTTTTAATGAGTTTTATATGAAATGCTATTGAGTTTGAAAATTTCAATTTCTAACATTTTTAAGTATGAAAATTACTTTAAAAGTTTTTGATTTTTCAGTCTTAATTTCTAATAGTCAATTGAAAAATTGAAAAATTGTTTAAAAGTCCAGAACAATTAATAATTAAAAGTGTTTGCAATTCAATTATTTTGATACTTAAACGTTTCACGTCGATTAAATGTGAACATAGTTCAATTAAAAATTATAAAAACTGAATCATAGTATCTAAAATTGAATAATAAATGACAGTGGAAAACTTTCGCAACAAAAAGTTCTAAATTTTTTCAATATGAAACGATTTTCAAACTGAAACGTATAATATTGAATCGATAAAAATCCTACTGTTTCAGTTTGAAAGCCTTAATAGTCAAAAAAATATTGTAAATTTCAGATTGAAACTTTTTAAATTATTTTCCACTTTCAAATAATTTCTAATTTGTAAATTCATAATTAATTGATAGTTTTAAAGCAAGAGTTCAAAATTGAAAAAATCAAAATTGAATGATTTGAAATTATTTAAAATTGAGCTACTTCAAATTGGAAAAAGTTGAATGATTTGTTTAATACTTGTGAATCGTTTAAATTGTTGGGTTATAAACTTTCAGTTTGTACATTTTCTATTTGTTGAATTTAGAAAAGTATCGACCATGATTTGAAAAGTTATTAATTTTAAACGATTTTAATTTAAATAATTTAACTTTAAAGAATCCCAGTATACAGAACGTTTTAATTTCGTAATTAACATTTTAAAAGAGTGTTAAGTTTTGAAGGAAGTTTAGAACCGTTCAATTTTAAATGTTTCCAATTTAAAATAATACAGTTCTGAACTTTTTTTGAAATAGTTACATTTTGAAGATTTACGATGGAAAATTCTTCTTAATTTTGCCGTCGATGATAGGAAACTTCAAATGGCAAAGTAACGAAATTTCTAGTATACAGATCCGGCAATTTTTTTTAAATTTTGCTACCAAGTTTTTGTAAACTCCTAGTGGCTTAGTAAACAATTTTCAAGTTGCACAGAAAAAATTTTATTTCACAAAAAGTACAACTAAATTATTTTTTGATCAATTTTTCAGAAAATTATAATTTGTGCAGGCTGTATCTCCTAAAATGAGATAAAATCATCTTTCCTTTAGTTTTAGGAGGAATTTAAGGCACTTTAATTTTTGTTGATACTATCTTGAAGCGGCATGCTTTGAAGTGAATGAATATTTTAAAAACTGAGAAAAATTGCATTTTTTCACACTTTTTCAAAAATTTTAATGTATTCCGGATGTCGAAAGATATTTAACATTTAGATAATTTTTTTTCTATAGCAAAATACAGAGTTTATACAACACAAGCACCGTTATGGAATTATTTTCACGAAAATATTCATAATAATCTGAAAATAAAACAAAGTTTATTCGGCATTCCCTCCGGCGATTTTTTTCTTTTGGGTCTCAAAATAAATCGTAAGGCATCACTGGAATGATTTCAGAATTTGGGTTGAACTCAGTCCAAGCCCATCATGGAGGAAATGACATGGAATTATTTCTTGTATATTAACGTTCACCGTAAATAGGAATTACAGTTTTTCAATTTTTAATCTAAATTTTGGAATCTTTGAATTTCAGGTAACGTTTACAAATTCCGGGCTTCGTCGAGCGAGCTTGCGGATCAGTGGCTAAAGGCATTGCGTGCGACTGTTCGCGGTGCGACAGAAAAGAAACCAATTCCTGTGAATCTCATGTCGTTCGAGTAAGTTCCACGAAACTTGATTTTCCTCATATCTCGCAAAAAGTGGACCGACGAATGATAATCCCTGTCATTGAATACTTCTGTCTTCCACGTGTCAACTTCATCTAAATTCCTGACGCATTCGAATTGCGTCCTAAACGAAGAATGATGCATATCAAAGAGTTATAATATCGATTTATTCGGAACGACTTCACCCTTTTCATATTTGCGAAATTTATCCTTCAAATGGTAAGGCAATAATCTTCGCTTAGAACTCGTATTAGACTGCTCTCTATATAGAATTTTAAGATTTGTGGACTTTTCTATATCTAGAAACCAAATTTTTACAACGGAATACGATTTTCTTATCTTGCTTTCGTTTTACTTTCTTGAACTATTGTGCAAAAACTCAGCTAAATAACGTAATTTTATCTATTTCCTTTTTCAGATTCCATACTTTTTAGTTACTTCTTAATCTTTAGGGAATAATTCTGTGTTTTATTGTACAATATATTTAGATGAAAAAGCAAATAGTATTTGTCGTTTAGTGAAATGTAATTTTGTAATACTGATCAAATTTCACGTTTATAAATGTTATCACTCTTTTAAAGGAAATTTGAATTCTTATTATGAGTGGGGAATACAAATTCAGAGAAAATTATTTTCGTATTTAAAAATTGTTTGATTGCGTTTAATTAGGAGTGTGAAAGAAATGCGATACGTGATCGGAATGCAATACACAGAACTGTTATTTAAATATAACGAAAAAGAATTCAAGCCTAGCACCGAATACAGTGGTTGTTCAGTATCTAGAATATTTTGTTTGGGAATCAAATATTCAGTACCACGATAAGCTTCTGGTTTAGGCGTTTCTAATTCTTAATATGGTGCCACAAAACTCTTGCCTAAAACGATCCATAAGATAAGGGAAAAAAATGAACGAATGTGTGGTGTTTTGTGAAATCTTGAAATATTTCTACGCTGATAATTTATTTTTATTTAAAGTAATTTTTTCACTATCAATTTTTTATATAATCACGGGTTGACTTTGTATAAACACTTAGATTGCATCCACGCACGAGCAAATCTGTATAGAAAGAAAGGAATAAGAGAATACTCACACTCGATTTTATAATCACTTTTTATTACTACGACTTTCGATTGAGAATTATTGAAGATTGTTAAATTTGAATATGATCTCAAAGATGGTCTCTTGTTTTAAATTTGCAATGTTAAGGTTGTTACCTTGAATTGAAATACTTTATTTTAAGATTTTAGAAAATTGTTCGTTGTGAGTTTTATCTTCAAGTTTGATATTTGAAATCGACTGATTTGAGCGGAATTTAATTCTTTGTTGCAGTTAAGTTTTGAAGTATGAAATAAGTTAAAACCGAAAAATGATAAGAAAAAAATGAAATTCCTAGGAAAGATTCTCAAGTCAACGAATTTATAATATCGACTTCTTTTTTCGGATTTAAACCTTTGTAGAAGATTACTTTAAGGATTAGAAATTTGATAGAATGTGCTAAGTCTCGAAGAAAGAAATTCATATCGGAGTCATACAAATAAGACTAAGCATTCGTCAGAATGTGATAACTGATATATTTCTATACTCTAGGTGAACGTTGTATAATATTCATTGTTAGAACATCGCCTTCTTTTGTCTTTTGCATTTAAAATAAATCGGTGAAGCTGCGAAAATAATTAAATAAATCTTCGCTCACAAAGATTAAACCTTACTCGCAAGTAGTTGAACCATTTCAACGATAACTGCACGATACTTTTCAAGCGACCACAACTAAATTAATATTAACATTTCGAATGCCCAATTAGATTTATTCAAATGCGATCGTCACTTTTTATCTCGAAACGATCCTCGATTTTAATTAAATCCTATTTTAATTATATTTTTTTATCAAAGAAAATTCTGGGCTAAAATTTGTGTCAATTATCTGCGAAAAAATCGGATTAAGAATTCAATCAGGTGGAAGCGAAACGAATTTTGTTACTCGTATTTTAAGATATCGATTAAGTTTTCAACCTAAGTCACATGTTAGGATCGCGTTACGTATGTTTATTTATGCAAGTTGTACACACAAAAAAAAACACTTGGAGTTTTTCATGACCAAAAAAAGACTGAGCACATTCAGATGCACAAGGTAGTTGAAATTTACTCATTTTTTCAATCGTATAGTTGAGAAGAATGGTAGATGTCTCATAAAATAATTCGGGGAAACTTTGTGTGTCTGAATAAGCCTGCTGACTGATTAGCAGTGATTTTTTTATTTTTTTTTATCATCTGGAGATGCAAATTCTTACAGCAGTTGGCAGGACTTGGCTAGGCTTCGTCCGATGTAAATATAGCGTTTATTTATGCGACTGATTTTACAGAAATGATACCAAAAATATACATACCTAACTCCGACGGTTGCGTCCAGCTTTTTAATCATTAGTGTAACTGTAACGCATACGTTGTGTATGTCAAAATGGTTGTGGCACTACGTTTGATGCAGTAAAATGTTTAAGTCTTGTATACCTTTAAGTGCTAAACAAATTTTTTTCTCGTTATTTTTAGGGTACATAAGAAATTTTTTAATCTGGAAAAATTGAGAAATAGTACAGTTGTTGAGGTGGAAAAGTTGCTCTCTGGTCTTTTCTGTGAGATTAATTTGTTCCTTTTTCGATTTTGGTATAATTTAAAAAAAACAACTGTTTAAATCTTCCCAAGGAAAAAGTTTATGGAAATTATAATTACGAAGGTATAGAAGACTTGTGAACGTTTTAAAAAGTTGTAATCTTCGATTGTGCATAAGCTATATCTTTGTATGGTGACGTTATAATTTTTCTTGTGAGATGAAATAATTCATGCCATACTCTGTATAAGCGAAACATTTCATACTGTTATAATAAAGAGTAGTGAAATGTAAGATAAAAATCGGGCTTTTAATTTCAATACCTTTCTGATATTATATATTTTTAAATAAATTTTAAATAAGATGTAATTTTTAATTTCAGAGGATTAAATGATTACAAAATAAGATAACAAATTTTACACTAAAGATATTTGTAATATTTGGATATTTAAATTCTAAGGGTATATTTATGTTAAATGAAGCATGGAAATGCATCAGAAGTCAAGCGTCATTTTCAGCTCTCATCCAGTTTCGAGAAAACTGAAAAAGAAATTATGGCTTCGAAATTGAGTAAAACGTATAACGTAAATCATGAAGTTCGTCTGTTCGCAGCTGATACATTGTGTTCGCATCATGAAGTTGGTTCGCAAAGATGCTTTTGTTTTTTATTCCTGTTTTTTTAAAGTTATTTCGTTTTATTAATTGAAGTTTAGGAACACATAACTGTAAAATGAAATCGTATTCAGTTGATAATATATATGAAATTCTTTGGGAACAATGTTGAACCTTCGAAATTGTATAACAAAACGAAATTAATAATTGGAAAGTAATATTTTTGAAATGAAGAAGAAGCCTCAAACCTTTTTGACTTCTAATGTTAGTGTCAGTGGTTTCAGTAAAGATAATGAAATTGCTCACATCTATTACAATTACAATTTTTTTATTTTAAGCATGAGTGGAATTTTTAACCTTTTTATTTTATTATATAAAAAGTCAATTATTTCAAATATTATAATTATTTTAAATATTTCAAAACTGTAAACTGAAACAATTTTATATCTTAATCAGCTTTCAGCTTGAAACATCCAACATTAAATTATTTCAAACTGAAATCGTTTATAATTAAACAAAAGCATTCAAAACAGGATATTTTTATATAAAAAAATTGAAAATTGTTTGGTTTCATTTTTAAATCCTTCAAAATTATATCATTTAAAAATAATCTTGGTCTTTAAAATTAATATCTTTAAAAATGTAAAAATAAAAAATAAAAAAAGTGAATATTTTTTAAGTAGCTTTCCAAATTTCCAAAACCCTTTCTACTACTTGGTTGAAAGTTTAAATACTTCGTTAGAAATTCATTTTTCTGGTTGAAGATTCATCATTTTAGTTTAAAATTCACCTCTGATTGAAAAACCGTTTTCTTTTTGTTGAAAATTAATTTGTTAAACTTAAAATTTAACTATTAAAATGTTGGTTAAAAATGTATTCTTCTAGCTATAAAATTCGAATAGGTAATTAGTTGAAAATTCACGTATTCTGTTGAAAATTCGTCTTTTTGTGTGTAAAAACAGTTTTTTTAACTGAAAATTGAACTATTCCATTTTTGATTGAAAATTTATTCCTTTTTATTTAATAATTCAACTATTTTGCAAAAAATTCATCTATTACGTTGAATTTTTTTTTCGGTAGAAAATGAATCTTCTTGGATGAAAATTCATATTTTTGGTTTAAAAATGCAAGTACTTGAAAATTCAACAGTTACATTATCCAGAGAAGAATTGAATTTTTGGAAATCGCTGAGAAATGGTACAATATCACATTTGTAGCTTTTAAAATAAAAACTCATATCTTTCAAATCTTAAAAATTAATTGAACAATTTCGAAAACGCATTAATAACGGAATATTTTCAAATTAACTTTCCAATTTATTAACTTCCTTTCTAAATTAATCTGGAGGGAAAAATCGCGGTAAAAATAGAATCATTCAAGAAATAGATATTCAAAATCGAATTATTTTGAATTTAATAATGTTCCAAAGTGAACATTTCAAATTCATTGCCACTCAGTTTCTTTTTAAGTGATTAAACTTTGCAATTTCAACTTGCAATGATAGTGATATTGGCTATATAGTATAATTATGTAGTATAATTGGCTTGTACGTTATTTAGTACTGAATGAAGGGGACACCATAGTAATTAGAAATAATTATCCAGTTACAGTAGTACTGATATTTTCCTCATATTTTATTTTCCTTTTAAGTTTATTTCATTTGAATTATATTTTGTCTATTAGTTAAAAAGGACAGCACATGGTTCCCATATCATCTATGCTTATACATTTTTTCCGATTAAAACACATTTTTCGAGACCGAATGATTGAATCCATATTTTTTAATAAAGATTTTAGTAAAGATTCATTACAAATTTTTCAGGTACTTCGAGCGCCTAAAAAAATATTTTTTATTTGTGATTATGTGTTACAAATTGAAAATAGATATTTTGAGAAACCTATGGGGATTTTTTTAGAGATATTTACTCACCTGAAACCTTTGAAGTATATCAGGTTGAATGTGAGGTTGAATGTCAAGATTTTTCAGTGATAAATCATGAACACTTCGTTTCAGGGTGTTAGTAGCTGTTAGTGTTTAAAAGTCCTGTATCCTTTCCCGAGAGAGAATATTAAAAGATCAGCCTTATCTTCAAAGGTAATTGAGATTCAATTTTGTAAAGAATTCCGAAATAACTTCTTCAAATATTGATTTATAGAAAGTTATTCATTATCTTCTACAAATGAGTAAATCTTAATTTGCTTGAGATCTATGACTAGAAGAAAAAATGGGGCAGCAGAAAAAATGTCCTTTCAGAACTTGAAATTGAACAATACGCCTGTTGGGTAGCTACGACAGCGCCACCAATTTGGAACTATTGGCAAGAAATTTGAATTTGAATTCAATATTAACGAAAAATCTTATTGTAAACAATTAATTTAAAACCGAAAATCAACATTTTTGATTGAAATGAATTGATATTCACTGCTTTTTTCCATAAACATTGCCCAAATAACTTCTAGATACCCAATAGTTCGCGTGTGTTTGATGGCGCTGTTGTCAAAGTCACAGAGGTATCCTACAGGCGTATTAGATTCGGGTAATAAATCCAAAAATCGTTTTGCTGGTGAATCGGATTTATTATCGAAGGTACATCCCATACCTGAAAGGGATATTATTATTGTAAATGTTACTTGAAGTTTCATTTTATAACTGCAACAAATTAAATTTTTTATATATAGAAAATAAGTTTACCTAACAAGAGATCTAATATTTTATAAAATTGAAAAAAAGAAGTGAAATTTGAATTGTCTCAAAAATAAGCTCAGGAAGAAAAGTTGATGTTAACTTTCATCTGAAATCTGAGTGAGAATTGAAACACGTATCTGGATGACAATAAAATGTCAATGATTATTGAAACTGCGGTTTTGACAATAACACTGGAAATCTTAATCCGCATTGACAGTATCATGAAAATGATTAATGATAGCAGGATTATTGGATTTGATCAATAATCTTTAATGAAATATGCCTTTAATTAGGCCATAAAACTGTCAATGATAATAAATATTTTTAGTAGCATGGCCGAGCTTTTCTACTAACAATAAGTTGTTGACCATGAATTTATTCCTTTTATACATAATTTCCCTATCTGTTTCTTCATCCGAATGCTAAAATCAATCTTGATAAATATTACATTTCCCACTTCCTGGGAGATAATAAAAGTTTAGGGTTGCTCTGCATCAGAGTATAAAAACTATTTTGATGATTTTCAGGAGAGACAAAATCGTCCTCAAAAATCAAATTTTTAATGTAATAGAAATAAAATAAAAATATGCACTCAAGGCACGTGTTGAATTGAAGCCTGAAATGTTTGGTCGGTGATTAAAAATCCAATGATCAGTTTCAGAAGAAAAAAAAATTCTGTTTCTTAGCTATTGAATTCCTGAATCGGCACAAAAAAATTTTATCTGAAAAAATGGAGGGCAATTTTTTTCATTCAAAAAAGTTCCAAAATATTGCCATAGTTGCAAAAACTTAGAAAAATTGCAGAAATTTATTTATTTACTCAACAATTTTAGTATTAATGTTGAATAATATTTTAAAAAATATTTTCTAATTTCAAATTTTTTCTGATTGCGTGGGTGACTGAATAAAAGCCACGGTGCTGTAAACAGAACCATGGTAACGTGAACGTTACAGTTGTTATAGTTATTGTAGTATATTCTAGTAACGTGACTAACAGTATCTCAGCACTTCCACTTTTTTTCAAGAACACAGTGAATTTTTTTCAAAAATGGGAAATACTGAGAGTAACGTTACTAGTGGTGTCAAAAAACAAACAGATACTTCTTCAATTTTGCTTTATAAATTAGTCGATCTGAAAGGTAACTCATAATTATAAAAATAACAAGAAAACCTAGGTTCAACTTGTTTGTAAATATAAATATAGATAATTTCACAAATTTATAGAATTTAGTTCATCTTCAATGTAAATTACATAACATGGAAATGAAGGTGATGAAAAATGAGAAATTAGATTAAAAGTATATAATTGTTTTCTTTTTGAGGGGGTGGATTGTTAGTGGACATGATGAAGAGAGCTACTCAAACAAAACAATTTGCTGAGTTGGATCATGCAATGAGAACAAAAGTGGAACCTTTTTTGTATAATAAAGGAAAGGGAAAGTGGATTCCTATCGATAAATTAGTTTTGCTTCGAAATAAGGATCGCCCCAAACATAAAATGGCATGGATGATACATTTATTACGATTTCATTTCTAAATATATTTCCCTGGAATAAAGCTAACTTTTGTTATTTCTCTTGACAAAATTTAATATTCTGCTTTAATCCCAGCTTCCAGTTTTGAAGGCCATGGAAAATTCTGCTGATTATGATGTAGACAAAGATATGGGAGATGAGGATCCTGATGAAAATAAAATAGGCGAGTATAATTCATATTAATTCCATCAGTTCATTAATTTCTTACAGCTAAATTTATTTATTAACGTATAAAAGTAATTTTCTATTTAATTATAGATAAAAGCAAATACAGATTGGTTTGTTGGTGTTTAAGTGAGAGAGGAGCAGTGGGTGAAACTATTTTACATTTATGTATGCTGAACGCAACTGCCATTCATGCCGATTTGGCAAAACGTCTTTTACGCTTCTATCCTAATCTTATAAACGACATTTATATCAGTGACGAATATTACGGTAAAAAATGTTTGATATTTTCCAAAATTTTTTTTTTAAATATTCAGAAAATAACTTGCTCGGAATAAAAAAAAAATTAATATTGAAATCACCTGTTCAAATTAAATTTGCCAATGGAATACTTATTCCCATTTTCACTAATTTTATTTTCAAATTTTTTCTTTTACAGGAGAAAACGTATTGCATATTGCTATAGTGAATGAGGATCCAGCAATGGTGAAATTTCTTCTTGATAGTGGTGCTGATGTGCATGAACGATGTTTTGGAAATTTTATGTGTCCTGAAGATCAAAAAGCTTCCAGATACGACAGTTTGGATCATGAATGGGTTTGTGTTGCACCAGAAACTAATTATGATGGGTAATTACATTTTTATTTATTGTAATTTAGGAATAATTTTAAAATTTTAGTGTATCCGAATAACCTCCTTACGCAGTAGATAATGCAACCTACAGTGGATAATCATTAATTAAAAATACTAATATATGTAAAATAATTAATTAAATTGATAGTTGAGATATACGTGTTCATAAATTATAATTAAAATTCATTATTTTTCTTTTATTTGTGCTTTTAATGATTATTAACTATGTGTTGCATTATCCTTTGTAGGGAGGTTTCCTATACTTTAATGTATAATTAACTTAGGGGCTGTTTTAAAAGTACGTCATACTTTCAGGAGGGGAGGGATAACAAGTTTTGTGACTATTCGTGACGTAGGGGTTGGGGGGGGGGGGGGTAACGCAGAATGTGACATCACACATGGAAAAGATAAATGTGAATAAAAGTTTTCTGAAATGCTTGAAAAAATTAAAATTGGTGATTTTATTTTATAAGTCAAGCATCTCAATATAGACTTCACACCTCAAGTACCTATATTTTTTTAACGATACCTCTTTTTCCGTTGAATGATCATTAATTTTTATTGAGGAGTCTACTATAATATCTTTGGTTCAAAATTCATCTCTTTGGGTTCAACAGTCTACTATTTAGTTGAAAATTTAACTATTTTGATGAAATCTCTCTTTTCTTGACAATTAATTTTTTTTAACTGAAAATGTATCTAATCCATTTTTGGCTGAAAATTGATCATTTTCAGTTAAAGATTAAATTAAAAAATTTAATATATTAAATTTTTCGTTGAGAATTCATCTTTTCATTCAAAAATTCAAATACTTGGTTGAAAGTTGAAATACTTTGTTAAGAATTCACTTTCTTGGTTGAAGATTGAACTATATTGTTGAGAATTTTTTTTTATCTTAGTTAAAAATTCATTTAAAAAAAAATGAAAATTATACTATTATATTTTTCGTTGAATGTTAATAATTTTCAATTCAAAAATTTGGTTAGGATTTTATACGTATTGTTATGAATTCTTCTTTTTCTTAAAAACTTAATCTTCTTCATTGAAAATTCAACTGCAAGGATTTAAGTCAGAAGACTTTATTAAAATTCACTTTATTAGTTGAAGATCCATCTCTTTGGTTGAAAATTCAGCTCTTTTGTTGGAAATTCGTATTTTTTGCTTGAAAATTTATATCTATTGGTATAAATTTGATTCTTTTCGATTCAAAATGCAACAGCTGGATTAAAAATGATTCGTTTTTGGTTGAAATATCCTTTTTTTTTGAGAATTTATCATTATGATTAATTTAGACTGTTTTTGATTCAAGTTTGAAATCTTTTTTTTGTTGTTGATATACCAACCATTATATTCATCGTTGAGAATTAATCTTTTTGAATGAAAATTCAATTGTAGTTTGAAAAATTCTTCTTTTTGAGATGAAAATTCAACTATTTGGTTGAAAATACAACTGTTTTTTGTTGAAGTTTAATGTTTCTTGTTTGAAAGTTCGACCATATAGTTGAAAATTCATTCTTCGTAGGTTGAAAATTCAACTATTTGGTTGAAAATTCAACTGTTTGGTTCAAAATTGAACTATTTTGTTGAAAAATCATCCATTTTTCTTGAAAATTCAACTATTTGGTTGTAAATGCAACTGTTTGGTTGTTAACTATTTTTTTATAGTTGAAAATAAAACTATTTCCTTGTAAATTCATCTTTGTAGGTCTTAAATTCAAATATGTGTTTAGCAATTTCTACTTTTTTGTTGACGATGTAATTATATTGTTGAAAAGGGCCTAGCCGGTTAAGCATGTAAAATCTGCCCCCGCACGTATCAAGTTCAAATTTACGTCATAGTTTCACGCCCATGTGAAGTATAATTTCCCCCAATGATGACCTTAAAATTGCATTTTTGAGTGACTTATGGAGGGGGAAAGAAAAATCAAAAAAGTGGTTTTTCTCGAAAACTACTCAACCGATTTTGATGAACAAAATATATGTTACATACATCAATGA
>CAKNXH010063347.1:284286-294976 GCA_932178445.1 Andricus quercusramuli
GCGCAGTTGATTCTTTTTTCTAAACTTTGACAATTTGGGTGAAAATTAGCCTCTTTTGATTGAAAAGTCAACTATTTGGTTGTAAATGAAACTTTTTGGTCTTAATTAAGACCAAACAGTTTCATCAAAGGAGTGTGCCTACCACGGGTTAAATTCTTTGTTGAAAAGTCCACTATTTGGATGAAAAATATATTTTTTGTTGCTTCAAATTCAACTATTTTATTGTGTTTTATTTTTCTGGGTGGTTCAGGCGTTGTGTGATTATCTGTGACGAAGAAGGGGAAGGGTGGAAAAAGTGTTCAAAATAGCGTGACGTAGTTCTTGCACGGCCCCTTAATAATTTTCCTAAGTAGGATTTTTGTATAAGTAATTTTTTGTATAAAGTAATTTAACCCATTCCATTCCGAGACTGGAAAATTTTGTTTTTGCACATTAAAAAAAATCGTAATACTTAGGATATTTTGTCATGAATATTAATTTTGAATATTTTTTTACATTTTCAGATACGTCTATTGGGGTGAATATCCACTGAGTTTTGCTGCTTGTTTGGGCCAAGAGGAATGTTATCGATTGATGTTAGCCAGGGGCGCTGATGCTGACAAACAAGACACAAATGGAAACACAGTTCTTCACATGCTTGTCATTTATCAGAAGCAGGTAACTTATAAAAGACAAATCATTATCAAAACGTGAAATAAAATTTTGATTTACAGAATTCTATCTGTTTCTGCTTCCTCATAGAGAAAGCTTTGTAATGGTAACATTTTCCAAAAATTTTTAATTCATTTAATTAAACGTTCCCAAATTTAAAAATGTCTAATATAATGTTCTAAGCAATTGTCCAGATGTGTGTGTATGTGGACATGTGTGTGGATGTCACACTTTTTTGTTAACACGATAACTTGAAAACGGTTGCAGATAAATTGATGAAATTTGCAGGGCTTATTTTTACCACTAATATCTTGAAAATTATCGAAGGATTCCTAAGAATATTTATTGCATTTTTTTAGCACTCAATAATATTTTAAAAATCGGTTTTTTATAGTAAACCTTTTTTCATTAACATAATTCAAAGTTGATGCAAGAATATAAAAGATTCCTTGGTTAAAGACGAATCGATTGACCTATAATATTAATACATTTGATTAAAGTGTGAGGAAGTTATCGTCATTGTTATTATATTTAAAATGGATTTTTATAGTAAAAATTTTTCATACTCATAATATAAAGTTGATGCGAGAATAGATAAGAGATACGGTTTTTTATAATAAATCTTTTTTCAGTAATATAATTCAAGATTGAGGCAAGAACGAAAAAGATTACTTGATTCGAGGCAAATCGAGCATATTATAAATATGCTCGATATTTTATAAATGAGCATAACTTAAGTTATGCTCATTTATAATATTTGTAACATCTGTTTCAAACAGAAGAACTTTTTTCATCGACATAATTCGAAGTTGACGCATGAATAGAAAATACTTTTTGATCATAAATTTTCAAATAGAATAATTCTGACAATTTTTGTGAAGAAATCATAAAGGTGGGAAAGGGATAGGGTGCGATAGAACATTTCCTTTTTCTTTTCCAGCTCGAAAAATTATAATTTCGAATACATTATTTTGTAATGTTTGTATTATTTTGTAATTTAGTATTTTTTGTAAATTTCTATTTTTAAATTGATCAAAATGAAGACTTTGGTTTGTATATATTATTAAAAAAATATGAGGAAGCAAATACATTTTCTAATGGGAAGCAACTTGCTCGTGAAATGAGCACCATATAATTATAAATACGAACAAAGTGGAAATAATGGAGATCGAATTTACATCTATCTTCTTAATTTACTCAAATTTTAGAAAAATTGACGTATTACAAAAATGTAAAGAAATGATGATTGAACAGAACATTCTATTTCCAGGCAACTTTCGATATGGCTTACGAAGTAGGTGCTTCACTTTCTGTAAGGAATAATCAGCATTTAACGCCCTTGACATTATCAGCCAAATTGGCAAGGATCGAAATGTTCTTCCACATTCTCAATATCGAGAGAGAAATTTATTGGCAAATTGGTAGCATTACCTGTGCTGCTTATCCTCTTTCCCAAGTCGATACAATTGACGTTAACACTGGGAAAATTAGCAACAATTCTGCCTTGAATCTTGTCGTCTTTGGTGTAAGTCTTTGGTGTCGTCTTTGGGTCTAACATTATTAATTTTTTGAAGGTTTTCATGAATCGAGGTTTCTAAATATGAAAGGGAGCGAACTAAATTTATTGAAAAAAGTTAACTTCCAATATCAAATTGAGAATTAAATCGACACTTCCAGAAAAGTTTTTTGTACAATTTTATAGTTAATTGAAATTATGAATATCAATCGCTGAACACTTGAGTGGCTAGTACATTCGTGATTTTTTTACAGATTTGTAAAACTGTAATTGAGATCGTTGATTCACCGATTAATATTTACAACTTTAATAAATTTTAAATTGGTAAAATATATTTTTTCTGAAAGTGTCGATTGAATTCTTAATGAATTCACCATCTCTGGTGAATATTATATTATCCGGAGATTAAAAGAAGAAATTCAGTAAGATGGGTTTATTTGATATCTTATTATTTGTTCATTCTTTGAGAATTAAAAATTCATTTACGAGGGGAACAAATTTGTTCCAGGATAAAGATGAACATCTGGAACTGATGGATGGAGTTCTAGTTGATCTTTTAAATGCAAAATGGAACGCTTTTGTGAAATCTAGGTATTGATTTAAATTTCAAAATAAAGTATTCTACTTTTTTCTAAATTGTAGAAAATATTGTCTATACAATAATATTCTATCAAAAATTTTCAGATTCTATCGACAGTTCTTCCTCTTCTGTTTCTACTTTATTTTATCCCTAATTAGCTTCACTCTTCGACCTGGACCATTTTTAAAAGAGAATCAAGCATCAGAAACGACAAATAGCCCAACTTTGAATGCAACTGATCATTCTACAACTGTCTTGATCGATTCATGGGGAGCTTCACAACTTTCTTCGATTATTACAAAGAATCTAGCAGAGCATTTACTATTTAGTATGAATTCTTCTCTTAATGCATCTCCTTCTTCAGTTGAGATAGTCACACTTAAAATTACTTCTGATATTACTGCTACTCTTAAAGACGTTTTGAGAAGTTGACGTTACGATCCCTCTTTTGGGACAACAGAATCCGCAACTTTAGGCAGTGATAACAATTCTGGATTTAATATCAAACAGAATTTGACGACACCGAATTATTTTTCTGATACCAAATCTAGGGAAGAGGAATTAAATGTGACGAAATTGTGCACTGGTGATGGTTGTGACGGAGATGATGATGACTGGTAATTAATTTTTATTTGATAATCTAAAAAAAGGGGTTTCAAATTCTTTCAAAATGATGAAGAGAATGTAAGTTTTCCTCTTATCCAAAGGCCAAAATATTTGGATAAAATTGTCAAAAAGATTATTAAAAAATGAAAAAATAAATTTATTTCTTATTTGAAAGCTCTTAAGTTTTTAATTTAGAAGCATTCAAAAAGTTGTCTTTTTTTAATCTGGAATTTTCTAATTAAAGAGTTTTCAAAAAGTGAATTGAAGGCCAAACTGAATGAGGGGTCGTCCGTTAATGAAGTTACCGATTTGGGGAGGGAGGGGGTCGCGCTGAAAACTATGTTTTCAGACAGGGTGGAGTGGGGTCAGAGGAAGTAACAAAATTGGTGAATTTTGCGAAAGGTGGTCCTGCAGCGGTATAGTGTAATAATAACTTAATAATTATTATTATTAATAGCTTAATAAGTTTGAAGATCACTTTCGTATTTCAGACTTCATACTTTTTCCCCTAATCCCCTCTTTTTTCCTTTTTTACAGCCCCCCCCCCCCCCCCGTTTTAATAAAACTTCTACTTTTTATCGTTTATTCGCTTAAAAGCGAACTAAATTAATACAACCAAATAAGACAATCTAGATATTTTCGATAGAAAAGTTTATTTTTATATCGTTGGTTCAAAATTGATCTCGTTTGGTTCAAAATTCTACTATCAGATTGAAAATTTAATCATTTTGTTTAAAATGCAACTATATGTTAAAAAGTGATCTTCTTTCGTCAAAAATGCAACTAATTTGTTAAAAATGTATTTTTTGTTGTTGAAGATTCATCTTTTTGGTTGAAAATCTATTTATTCCATTTCTAGAAAGTTAATCTTTTTGGCTAAAGAATCATCTTTTGGTTTGAATGTTGAATTCTCTTGTTGAGAATGCATTTTTTTTAAGATTCATAATTTTAGTTGAAAACTCATCTCTTAGATTGATAATTAAACTATTTTGTTGCAAGTTCATCTTTTTTGGTTGAAAATGAACTTTTGTTATAAAAAATCATATTTTTCGGTTGAAATTTCCACTTTTTTGTATTTAATACGTATTTTCGGTTCCAAACTTCAATAATTTGTTTCCAAATTGATGTGTTTTGTTGAAAATTCGTCTTCTGTTAGTAAATTAAACTTCTTGGTTCAAAATTCATCCTTTTTGGTTGAAAATTTAATAACTTGTTTTCAAGTTGAATCACTTTGTGAAAAATTAAATTTTTTCGATTCATTTCTATTGAAAAATTGCACTTTTTGTCAAAAATTTGTTTTATTTGTTACAAATTAATTTTTTTATCTGAAAATTCGTCTTCTTTGCTTCAACTGAATTAGATGAAAACTCATTTTTTGATTTAATTTTTCAAACTGATTTTGGTTAAAAAAAAAAAATTTTTTAGTTGATTGGTTGAATTTTAATCTCTTTTCGTTTAAAAATTCGACCATTTGGTTTAAAGTTCATCTTTGTAGGTTAAAAATTCCCGCATTTTGTTGAAAATTAAAATATTTGTTTACAAGTTTAACTATTCGGTTGAAAATTTAACTGTTTTGTTAAAAGTTTAACTATTTGGTTAAAAGTCAAATTATTTTTTGAAAATTCTTTTTTGTTGCTTGCAATTTCAACTATTTGTTTGCTGATGCAACTGTTTGGTTAAAAATTCGTCTTTTTGGATTGAAAATTCTGATATTTATTTGAATATGCAATATTTTTCGATTTGAAATCTTAGGGATTTGAAGTATTTCATATTGAATTCAATTTGGTATTTACACTAATTTTCTTTAAAAGAATTTATTTCCCTATTCTCATGAAAAATCGCCCTATGTCCCCTGATTTGAGAGTGTTTTAAGCTACATTACTTCTTTTTATTTTTTTTGGGAGGTTTTCATAAATCGAGGTTTCTAAAAATGAAAGTGAGCAAACTAAATTTATTTTAAAAAGTTGAATTCCAATATTAATTCGTTTCAGTCTAAAAGCCTTTAAATTTTTTATTTCATAATCAAAATCACTCACTCCCAATTCAGAAGATATCAAGTTTGAGATCCTAAACATAAAAAAATCTGAAAGTTAGAAAATCTTCTCGAGATAAGGGAAAATATTAAATATTATAAGTCCTTCTAAAAAATATTGAATATGATATCAAATCTGGTTAATTGTAAATTTATGATAACTTAGTACTCTAATTTACATTTTATTGCCTTCTAAAATTTAAGATTTATATCATTTTCTCAATTGATTTTCCTTCAGTATCTACTGTTCTTGAAACTCCAGCATTTTCCTATAGATGGCAACAGTTTATGGTTTTAAATTCAAACATCGAGAACTGATAATAATTTCTTAAATAAATAGTAAAAATATTAATAAAAATATTTCCAGGTGGGAAGATCTTGCAGAGGAATGTCGACTTATGCAGATGACGAGTTCAACGGCAAAAATTCGTTTAACAGCAGAAATTTGTATGGAAATAGGAGCAATCCTCTACATTGCTGCTGCTCTTAGAGAAGCTAGATTTCTCGGTCTCAATATGTTCATCGAAAATCTTGTAAGATAAATTTTCAAACATTTATTGCAAATTCCAAAATTCCAAAAAATTATAAAACTGATTAAATTTTTGTAGCAAGTGTTCTAAGTAGAAATTATCTTGACTAAAAATTGAATATCTTTAAATTTGCAAACGTGTTATTTCGATTCTTCTGAAAATCTCTAGACTTTTAATGAAAAATAACAGAAATGTTAAATTTTGAAAAATTTTCAGATGACCGCTCCCTCTCGAGTGATGTTTCTTTTCTCTTGTTGTATTTTACTCTCATTTCCATTTCTGAGATTTGCTTGCGAGGACGAAGTTGAGGACATGCTTGCTGTCGTTGTCATGCTGACAACAGCCCCGTATTTTCTATTTTTCTGCAGAGGATTCAAAACTGTGGGTCCTTTCGTGGTGATGATTTATAGAATGATTATGGGAGATTTACTGAGATTCGTCTCAATATATCTTGTCTTCGTTATGGGCTTTTCGCAAGGTAATTTATAATATACACCCAACTGCCGATATAAGAACGGTTTCGGACATGGAATCCAAACGTAAATACGCAGGTTCGCATGAACCACATTTTTTTTTTGACGCATGATGCAACCTGATGCACCTAACGCGCTGAGAGTACTACCCTCATGCTGTTTGTCACGCTTCACAGAGTAACGCCTCTCTCTCGGTTCCGCGGTTCCCGTATTACCAAAATACCGATTACTTAAATTCGAGGAATATCGTAAACGGAGAGTTCTTATATCAAGAGTTGAGTGTATTATTAGAAAATTGCAGTTCTCGATATTAGTATTATGAGCCCGCATTAAGAATTCAGTTCTATTATACAAAAGAAGTTGATAAATATAAAGAATCTTCTTTACAGCTTATTATATAATATTTTTATCCTTTGACAATCCAAATACACCGGAAGGGGTAGATGATTCGGTTACAAACCCAATGCCATCGCCAATGGAAAGCATAATGGCAATGTTTTTAATGAGCATGACGAATTTTGGTGATTATTATGTGGCTTATGAAAGAACAGAGCATGAAATGGAGGCTAAGGTAATATTTTGTGCAATTCAGAATTTTGCTTTTCAACAATTAAATTATTTAATATTAAATGATGTATCATTATTTGCAGATTCATATAATTGAATTTGAATAATAACAAACCCAGCTTGTTGATATCCGAACTTTTTATAAATTTCCTGATTTTTATTTTTGAAGAACATAAATTTCCTCTTTAGAAATTTTAAAAATTAAAAAACAAATCATACCGATTAATTTTAAAGATGAGCTTTTCAGTAATTCTCGAAGAAAAACGGCTTTGGAAAAATCCATGCACGTTACGTGGACCGCGATGCAAGAGTCTTTCAACTCCCGGTTAGATCAGGCGGTAGAAGTCTGAGTTTGTAACCGAAAAGTCCGGGCTCGATTCCTGCTGCCTGAATTTTCTAGCCATTTTTCTTTTAACTCAAAATTCTTTATTGTTTTTCACTATTGAATATATTTCAATCACGCCAAAATATTCATTTTTAACCATTCTTTTTATATCATTTTTTTTTAGCTTTTATCATTTCCGAAGCCGATATTCGAAGGATAAGTCATTGCCACGACATCCTTGAAAAATTCTAATTCTTTATGCAATTTTTTGCCAAAAAAAACATCACTCATTACTCTCATTTTAAAATATACATATTATAATAATAAAATAAAATGTCTTTTATCTATGCTTTATTGTTGTATCTTGTGTGGAAATAATATAATAACCGAAATATAAGTGTTCAATTGAATAAAGAAAAATGAGAAATTCTATCAAAAAGCTTTTCCTGGAGTAAAAATGGTAAAAGTTGAAAGAGACAATTTTGTCATATGAAAAACATGGTTAAGAATGAATATTTTTGCTTGATTTAAATAAATTCAATATTCAATTGCGATACAAAAAAATGGGCAAAAAAGGCCGGCAGCATGAATAGAGTCCTGACTTTTCGGTTACAAACTCGGACCGCTACCGTCTGATCTAACCGGGAGTTGAAAGACTCTTGCATCGCGGTCCATATAACATGCGTTGATTTTCTTAAAGCCGTTTCTTTCGAGAATGGCTGAAAAGAATATCTTATTACTTTAGCATATAACAAGTTTGGTAATCACTCATTACTAGGAGGAGTATAAATCCAAACAAAATTCCGAAGGATGTAGGTTCCTCTTCTTAAAGTTTTATTTGAATTATTTAATTATTTATTTGAATTTAGAAGCTTTAGAATCAGGACTTCATGAAATTTCACTACTTCACAATTTAAGTTCTGGAAACTTAAAAACTTTTTACTTTTCATTCTTGAAAATTTGAGAGATTACAATATCCGGGGCCGGGGCCACACATTTTTTATATAGATTCCGACAGAATTTGTTAGGAGAAAAATGAATTCGGAATTAAAAAAAAATCAATATCACGAAACTTTGGTAATAATTGTATCACTCTTCCCCCCATTCAAAATTACCCCAACCAGTTATTAGTGGTAATTCTGTCACGCCGCCTCTCCCTTTCTAATTTTACTTTTTCTAATGGTGGTCATTTTTTCACAACTCGTCTTGCCTCGAAATTTACCTATATTTTCTTAATCATTACCCATTTGACTCAATTACTCAATACTCAATACTCAATTTGATATCCCCGCCAACCAAATTTATAATTCCAAATTATTTCACCGCAGATGCTCTTTGTTTTGTATATGGCAATTGTTGCAATCCTATTAGTCAATATGTTAATTGCCATGATGGGAAATACTTATCAGAAAATTGCAGAAACAAGAAATGAATGGCAAAGACAGGTAATATTAAAAATACATGTATTAGAAGTTTATCAATAAAACCATTGTAATTATTATAAAGCTATAAAAAGTGATTTTTCCTGAACAAAATTTTAACATCCTAGAATGAAATATTTATCTTATTGGAATATTTTGTATCGCTGATTAAACTGAAGATAGATTTTCAGAAAAGTTAACATCCAAAAGTAATACATTTTTTGAAAGTGATATTTTCCTCATACATTGCAGTGGGCCAGAATCGTGTTGGTAGTTGAGAGAGGAGTCAGTCCCGCAGAGAGATTAAAAAAATTAATGGATTATTCACAACCAATGTCCGATGGACGAAGAGCTTTGGTGTTAAGGCTCCATCAGTCGGTGAGTGTTTTCAATGTAACGAACTAAAATTTCAATTAAAAAAAAAAGCATTCCAATATAACTGTTAAGACAAAATTTTTTATCATTACAGATTTCTCTTATTTCACAAAAATGTTATTAAATATTCCATAAAAAAATATCCTCCATTTCCTTTGTCGTACAATCTTATGTAAACTTCTATTCAGAGTATTTATCTTATTCTCATTTACTTAAAAATTATTATATCCTAATTTGTTGACAAATATAATAATATATTTGCTTTCAGGAAGAAGATAAGGAAGAAATGAAGGAAATTCTTGAAATGAAAAGAACTCATGACAAGTTGGTGAAAAGGAAAAAAGATAAGCTTCAAATGTTGGAAAAAGAAAGGGCCGAAAAAGCAAAGGCGGACACAATCATGATGATGAACAAGGAGTAAGAAACTTGTGGTTATATGGACAATTTTAAATTATACTGCCTCTACAAATTGTCGGACTTGAATAAAAAATGCATTTAAATATGGATAGGGGAAGACTATTTCAGACCTTTCATTATTTCCAACCAACGATTCAATTGCAGAGAGCATGTACTCAGTGTCGATACTTTGCAGGCTTCATTAACTTTCCCGACTCTTTTGTAATAGCCTAATAGCATATAATTAGAAACACGCAAACCGAGCTACGCTTTCACTGAAAAAAATTCGAAATAATGATACAAGGAAGGAAGGGGTTAATTTAATAGCCCTAAATATTCAGAAAAGTATGAAAGAGATTAAGGCTGGCGAGTTTAATTATAATTGGCAAACTTAGAAATGGTTCAATATTGTCTCGTAGTTTCTTGTCGATTTGCTGCTAACTAATTGGAAAATTTTACAAAAGAGTTTCTAATTTTATTTCTATTCATTATTTTATGATCAATATAAAACTCGTATTTGTGTTTTTTTAAATAGACGTTTTTGAAGTTTAAAGCATTTCCAATTTCATTGTTTTCATTAACATTTTTCCAGTTTTTATATTCTTATCCTAATGAGAAGATATTAGTTTCATGTAAAATTTGACACGAAAATTTCGAAAGAATTATGGGATTGGATTGTGCTCCGCCGTACGTTTTTTAAGCTATAAAAGATAAGAGAAGTTCATTAACCAACCATTTTTGACCAACACTTTTGATTATATCCATCGAAGATGCTTTTAAAAAACTTCAAACTTCAATTTTCCAGGCAAACTATCAGATACATGTACGAAAAATATGTTAAGAAGATTATTAAAATTTGTTTGGGAGTCTATAACGAATAATTTTTCCTCATTTGCTTCAAATATTGACCTAAAAATGCCCCAGAACACTGAAATTTACAATTTTGCGCAAAATGGACAGATATGAGCTGTGCTTTTCCCTTTTATGCCATAAATGATTTTTATTCGACGAATGAAATGTTTTAAAGTATTTTCAAGTAACTTCTAATTGTTTGAACAATTTACATTTGTTGAGATAATTATTTGAGTGGTTGATAGCAAAAACGGAGTAGAAATTTCGTCGGAGCAAAAACGAGTTAAAAAGAAACAAGGATAACGAGGATTGTACTGTATATTATAACATAAAAGTGTAATACAATGAAAGATTATAATATAATCT
>CAKNXH010063347.1:299976-340899 GCA_932178445.1 Andricus quercusramuli
AAAAAAAAAAAAAAAAAAAAAAAAAAAAAAAAAAAAAAAAACATAAGCATATTATGCCTGACCTATTGCCAGATGATTTCAATGCCAAGGGTAATTTGATGCTCGAAAAAACTTGTATTTTGGTACGCTGAATACGAATCTGACGTTAGTTTCCTCCAGCATGACAGAGTTTCCTCCAAGACGCGGAAAGTTCCCTAGAAAATCAGCTTTTTTGGGTATGAAATTATGCTTGGCATTGAAATCGTCTGGAAACAGGTCCGGCATAATATGCTTATGTATTTTGTTGCGCTGAATACGAAACTGAATTTAGTTTCCCCCATTTCGTCAGCGTTTCGCCCTAGATGCGGAAAATTTCCTAGAAAATCAGCTTTTTCGGGTATGATATTAACCTTGGTATTAAATTTATCCGGAAAGATGAATTTGATACCCAGGATAATTCCATATACGGACAACCTGCTTTTCTAGAAAATTTTCCGCATCTAGGAACAAACCCAGACGTACTGGAGGAACACTAACGTCATATTCGTATCCAGCGCAACAAAATACATGAAGATATAATGCCTGACCTGTTTCCAGACGATTTTAATACCAAGGGTAATTTCATACCCCAAAAAGCTGATTTTCTGGGGAACTTTTCGCATCTAGGGGAAAACCCTGACGTGCTGGGGGGAAAAGAATGTCAGATTTGTATTCAGCGCACCAAAATACATGATATCGTACATGACCTGTTTCCAGACGGTTTTAATACAACTGGTAATAACATACCCGAAAAAGCTGATTTTCTAGAAAATTTTCCGCTTCTAGGATGAGGAAAACCTGGCGTGCTTGGCGTTAAGTCTTCAAATAAAAAAATAAATGCAAAGGTCACATTCAGGGAAGTGGTTTAAAGAGGTTCCTGCCATTTTCATACGTTTCATTGAAAATTAGCCGTGGCTACGGGTACCGAAAGTTTGGGACAAATGGCCGGGTTTTTTCAGTACAACTAGCCTGATTTTTTCGGTACGGCTAGACACTGCCTTGAAAATTATACGCTGTCCAGTCTCACATTTGTAAAAATTTGGATTTTTCCCTAAGTATTTTCAAAATTCGAACTTTACTTTTTTGGGACCACTCTAACCTATTTATTGGTAAGCCCAAAATAGAAGGAAGCTTGAATTGAGCAAGTTCAAACCTTTAATCCTTCAAATTTAAGTCTAAACTGAAGCGAATTAAAGTGTCTTCTAAAATTTTAACTTTGGAGCTTCTATTTGGAAAATGATAAGGTTTGAAATATTTAAATTTGGAAAAAACAAACTTTCAAACTTTGAGACGTTTAATTTCTTTTAGTTTGGAAGATCGTAAGTGATCGTAAGATTGAAATTTTAAATCTTTCAATTTGAAGGTCTTGAATTTCGGAAGCTTAGAATATTGAATTTCCCAAATTGAATTTTTTCATTACAGAAGTCCTTAATTTTGAGACCTAAAATGTTCAATTAAAAATTTTCAGAATTCAATTCATTTTATGTTCTTGAAGAATTAAGAATTGCCACAAAAAATGAAAATTGGATAAGACTGACGTGGGTTGACCTAACATGAGAAATTTTTAATTCCCGTTTCATAGAAGTTTTTCACGTTAGAAGGCAGCTTGAGGTGACCCTGATTTTGTTTAAAGCGCCAGATTTTGAAGGGGTATCTTAAAAGCCTGGAAAGCGCATTGAATTGGGATTATGAATAAGGGATACATAACCCCAAGGGCGTCGATGGATGAGATGGGCGGAGACGGGAAAAGCCAGGGGAATAAACACGCTTGTTGCTTGCCTATGATACGGTGAACATATGCGATGCATTGTCGTCATACATGTGCATTTGCGCTGCTTGTACTGATATAGATCTGCGTTCACGCATGTTCTTTATGTTCACTAAAACCTCTTCATTGTACTTTTAGCTCCACATAAGGTGCAAAAGTTCAGCAAAAAAAAAGGCAATTCAATTTCACATCAAAACAGCTTCATTATAACAATTCGAGACTTTAGAATTAAAAAAGAAAAACTGAAATCATTGAATAGAAAAAAGGGGGCTAAGTAACTCAATATGTATAGAGTCCCGTTGACTCAGGTGATAGCACGCCAGGCTTCCGAGCAAGAGGCATGGGGTTCAATTCCTGTCCCGGTACTAATGGAAATTTTTCCATATATTTTATATCTTGCAAAAAAGTAGTATAAAAATAGGGGCAGTGTTCATTTGATCGCGGTCTACCTACTTGCTCTAAACTTTAAGACCCACTACCCAACTTCCTCTCACGCAGCTGAGCGACCTCCAGACTGCTTCCGCCGACCTTTGCCAGCGGGAGGCCTTTGTATACTTTATGAGGAAAATGTTGTTATATATTTCGTAAAATGATGATAAATGTATGAAAATCAGGATAAATGTAGAAAAATTCAGTCACTTTATCACAGCATCTGAAAATTCCGAGAATTGTAACTTGCAGGGCTTGGACTCACGCCATACTATTGAGAGTGTTTGATACTTTTTTGATCGATGCCACTATTTTGCCTTTCCGCCTTTATGTAAAATAGTTGGTGGCCCACAGAAGGACCGATTATTTTGTATTTTTCTGCATGTCTGAAAAAAAATGAAAATATGTTCTTTGGTTTAATATATTTGTTGGCCCTAATATAACAAAGGCTAATTCAAATAATCGGTCCTTCTGAGAAAGTGTCAAATAGTGTGAATCGTGGCGCGAGTCCGAGCCGAGATATAATATTTCTGAATTTTTAACTTTAAAATTTAAACAACTTCATGTTTTGTATTTTATTCGTCATTAAGTACAAAGGACCCCTGCTAGCAAAAAAAGTGATGCATACATGTATAGGTAGGGGAAAGTGGGGTATGGTGTCAGTACGGGGCACGGTGGCTCTTGCTAATAATGCTCGTATTTCTTGAGTTTTATATTCGTTTTTTTTACATAAAATAGCTTTCTTGAGTACCAAAGAAAGCTATGTTACGTAAAAAAATTAATATGAAAATGAACAAACACGAGCATTATTTGCAAGAGTCGCCATGCCCCGCACTGATACCATACCTCACTTTCCCCTACTTTTTAAAATTCAATTCCTTTAGAAAATGATGAATTTGTATCCCTGTAGAATGAATGTTGTAAAAAACAATCACGTGGTATTGATCAAATTGCTGATAGAAAGAAAAGTGTATATCGAATTTGGTTTCAATTAAAAGTGAGTAAACAATTAGTAATGGTGGTAATGAAACCAGCACCGTAAATAAAGGCAGAGCGTTGCCGCGATATTTACAAACGTGAAAGTCCATTCGTATAAATCGAGTTTACATACAGATCTATCTACCTTCTGTACCCTGTACTATATGTACTGTATACGTATGTATATAGCTAGTGGCAGAACAGGCTTTTGGCCTCTTGGGATAGGAAAATCCCAGGCGGTTATATCGACCCTCATAATATTTACGACTCGGCACGCAGGGTTGCTATACGTTTTCACAGTACTGTAAAGAACGCACAAAACGCGTATAAAATCACACTTGAAAACGAAATATTAGAATTTATATGCAATGGAGACGTTATTCCCTGAGGTCACGTTCCTATACCTACGTTATTTTTTCGAATAGGTTTCGGTGTGATCGCTCCTATCATAGCAGATGGATCCACATCTTAGTATCTAAAGGGTACGTCCAGGTATCGCGTCATATAATCGAACTGGAACCGAAATGTGCTATACCACGATGTGCTATCATATAATCTTCCTTCATTTTTTATTTATTTGCTTTTTTGTGGCGAAGAAAGTTCAGTTTTAAGAGCTTCCTATAATATTATCACAGAGAACAATTCGAATCTTTATTAATTCTAAATTTAGAGAAAAAGGGGAAATATCAAAACTTCAAAGCTTTTGTAATCCAGATAAACAGTTTTTACAATCCATAAGTTCAAAATGAACATGATTATAATTAAAAACCTTCTTATTGAAAAACTTCTTATTTGAACATTGAAAACTTCAATTTAAGTGAATAAAAAATTTTCTTTTGAAATAAACGATTTTGACTCTTGCTTTTGTTAATCGAAAATTTTAGAAACTATATTCTGTATAAATATGTGACCGGCTTCTAAGGAAGGGTGTTTAAAAGAATAATAATATATTTAAAGTGTTTTTCAAAAGTTCAAATGAAATTGTATGTTTAATATTAAACTAAACAGATATGTTAAAAGATTGAAAAAATTTCAATCGATTTCAATATATTTTATAGGATTTTAAGGAATTTCAACAGATTTCAAATATTTCCGAGCCAGGCTCGATCAGTTTGGGCCCAAGTAGTTTCAAAAGCTCGAAAAATTTCAGGTTCTCGAAGGGGTTAGGATACCCGAAAATGTTGGATCCTCAAAGATATTCGAGTAACTGAAATGTAAAGTTCATGAAAAGGTTTGGCTTGGTTTGATTTGCATAAAACTTAATACTTGTAGGGTTTCAGAGTCGCTGATCTTAAATATAAAATGTAAATTTCAAAATTAAGAATGGCAAATCCAAAATAGTAGATCGATAACGCAAAAGGTGATTTGATTCGCATCAGACCTGATACTCGGGGATTTTTATAGTCGCTAAATTCGAAGCTAAAGTCCAAAATTAAAAATGTCGCACCTAAATTGGCGGATGGAAGAATTTTGATTTGAGATTCGCAATCAGTCAAAAATAAAAGGAAATTCATGTGAATTTCGAAAATGTTTTGAAAATGTCAAATTTTCGGCAATTTATTAAAATTTTGAAAAGTTTTGGCAATTTCGATAAATCTTTAAATTTTGGGAAATTCACAAACATTTTTTAATTGGTAACTGCGATCCAGGAAACGGTGTCAAAATGGGAAATGCTTAATTGAAAGTCGAACTTTAAAGAGACTCGTCGTGAAAAAAGTGTACGTGCCAAAGGGTGAACGCAATTTCTCGACGCGTGTGATCACTAGGGTGGTCCGAATTTTTGTCTTCGAATTTGCATGCATATTGCCCGGAAACTTGTTCGAAATCACACAAAAATAAATCCATTTTATTCAGAATTGTTGATATTAGTTGAAGCCCAACATTTCTCCTCAAAATTAGCCGTACAATATGAGTAAGATATTACTTTTTAAATATCACACCCATAAGTATGTTTTATAGGGTTCCATAAAACCCCATGAGTAAAAAAATGGGGTTTTCGAGTTTTTGGCACTAATTACGATTTTTTGTGGTGTTTTAATGCAAATTGTTTCTAATACATAAAATATACTTCATACTCATAATTACATGTTTTTTGACTTTTTGCCCAATTTTTAATTAGAGTCAGGTAATGCTTACTTAATCTTAATGAACATAATTGTTTGAACAATTTATTATTATTGTTAATAATGTTCTCTTAGTATAATGCTAGAAAACTGTAGTTTTTTCATAAATATTCCATTTTTTGTCCAATTTTCAATTAAAGTGAGGTAAATAATTAATTGAATTCGAAGAAATTAATTTTTTAAACAATTAATTATTACTGTTAATAATATTGAATTTGAATAATGCCAGAAAGTTGCAGGTTTTCCTGCGTAATTTTCAACCATTTGTCTACTTTTCACTTGAAGTGCGTTGATAATTGATTAATTTTAGCAAATATAATTTTCAAAACAAATTATTATTATTTATATCTATCTTTTTTTTATTATTGCTAGATAGTTGCGGTTTCTTCTGAAATTCTTAACTTTTCACCCACTTTTTATACTTAGTAAAGTAATAAATAATACAAGTAAACAAAAATAGTTGTCTGAACTATTTATCATTGCTTATAACTATCTTCTCTTAGATAAGTGTTAGAAAGTAGCGGCAAAGTGGACAAAACTTTGAGAGTTTAAAATTTTTTTTCTAAACTCTTAATGTTTATGTCCACTTTTCACTTAGTGAGATAATAATTAATGACATTTCCCAAAGATGCTCAGTTGAATAGTGGATTATTGTTCATAACTATCTTCTCTTAGAGTAATATGCTAGAAAGTTTTTTTTTCTTCTGAAATCTTTAGTATTGCTTTGACATATTAGTTATGAACAAGTAATAAGTGAACCTCAACAAGAATTATTTTTTAAATAGTATTGTATTTTGAAAGTGAAGAATCTCTGCTCTTCACCCAATGCAAACAAAATAATTTCAATAAAAAAGCTATTTTCAGGCCCATAGAGAGGAAAACCGGGCCCGGGGGTGGGAATGCCGAGCCACTATAAATAATTTTGAAAATTTTGAATTCAGGCTGATGCATGCTTGTACGATTTCGTAGTATTGTTTTTTCTTGAAATAATATTACAATCGCAATCAATATAATTAATAAATAATTTTATTGAGAAAAAAATATTTTTAAACAGTTCCGAAGAATCCGGGCCCCATCGAAAACTCCGGGCCCTCTCTGAATCTCTCTGTTACACCCCCCCCCTCCCCTCCTCTCGACAGGCCTGGCTATCTTACACAAGAGACAAGAACAAAGAATGGAATAATCAGGATAGGTGGAAGGATTCGGTCTGTAAATGACTTGTAAAAGTTTTGTTTTGAATTATAATTATTGTTTCCGACTTTCGTCTCTAATACGAAGGGTATTAAGGTCAGATATCCATTTTACAAATATCTGTTTCATTTCATAAAATTATATTCACAAAAAAAGAGATTGTTTAAAATATGGTTTTCTCTGATGTTTCTTTATTATTTGTTCATAACTAAAAAGGCAAAGCTAAGTTGAATATTGCAGGAAAAACCGCAACTTTTTAGCACTTCTCTAAGAGAATATAGTTATAAACAATAAACAACTGTTTGACTAAGCATGTTTGTTAACTTGCGTTAATTAGTTTAATTATTACCTAGCTATGTGAGAATTGGCTTTACTATGTAAAAAGTAATTGCTTGAAAATTGCAGAAGGAAGCGCAACTATGTAGCATTGACAAGATGAAGGTAACTATGAACAATAATAATTTGTTTAAATAATCATTTTAGCTCAATTGGAATAATTATTACCTTACTATAATTGAAAATTGGACAAAAAGTGGAAATTTGGACAATAAATGCAATTTTCAAGCATTATTCTAAGACAATATTGTTAACAATAATGATGAATTGTTTAAACATTTATTTCATTAAAACTGAATAGGTATCATCTCACTCTAATTGAAAATTGTACGAATTTCTAACTTTATTCTAAGAGAAAATTGCTAATAACAATAAATTGTTCAAATAATTTATGTAAACATCTAATCATCAGTATAAAGTATATTTTATATATTAGAAATAATTTGCATTAATAAAAAGAAAAAAATGATAATTAGCGCCAAAAACTCGCGAAACCCAGTTTTTCACTAATGGGTTTTTTTGGAACCCTATAAAACATACTTATGGAGGTGATATTTAAAAAATAATATTTCATTCATATTCTATGGTTGTAAAGAGAAATTATGAGTTCCAACTCGATTCAGCTAATCTTGGCTAATTTATTGTTAATTTTTTGTTAATATGTTGTTAATTTGTACAAATTTCGCGGCGATATGCATGCAAATTCGAAAAAAATCAGACCACCCTAGTGATCTCACGAGAATCGGTTTCATGAAAAACGATAAAAAATTTCCATAATTTCAAAGAATTATCAAAATTTATTGAAATTTACGAAATTTTGATAAATTTACAACAATTTCAGAATTTATCAGAATTTCCGAAAATTCTGATAAATTTCCAAGAATTTTCATAATTTACTAATAGTTTCAAAAATTTGATTTTCAAAATTCATCAGGATTTTCAAAAATATTCCAATTTCGATAAATTGCAAAATTTTTCGAAATTTGAATACATTTTCAGAGGGTTTTTAAATTTTGAAGATTTCATTTGTTAAAATAATTGTTATCTCGAAAAAATTCGTGTAGGTACTTGACATGATTCGAGTGCTCGATAATTTTAAGAACCCGACCTGCCTCGGGTTCTCGAAACCAACCAAGTACTCGAAAAAGTCGATCGCGGCCCGGCCCGAGCTTTCGAGCTTTTTGCACACCCCTGAATGCAATTGAACTTGAACTAAATGAAAGTCTTAAAAAAAGTTTTAGCGAAGTTTTTCTGATTATTCAGTAAAAAAGCTGTAAGTATACCCCTGATTCCAATCAGTGTATAAACTATGATGAATCATTGGAAGTTCACGGAACGATTTCGCTGAATCGGCCAGCGGATAAAAAAATAAAGTCATCGGAATTAAATATACAAGTAAGCCCATCCAACGGCTGGAGTTTAGACGCCTGAACTTGAAACTGCCTCGAATAAAACTGTTCAATTTCGAATCCTGGATTTTTGAAATTTAATAAATTGAAATATCTTGATCTTTGAGCCCCTTGAATTTGGAGTGATTTATAGCATTGAATTAAGTGCGTTTATATATTTGTCTCCTCTCTTCCGGTCAAGGGGTTTATTTTGTTCATCTCATTAGTTTAGCGAATAGGGTACGGATACGGGTATGACTACAAATGATTATAATCCATACAAACAAGCGTCAACGAGCGTTTGAGCGGTATAGAATGGTAAGAATTGTCGTCGGGACCCCCCATGGTGGTTCCCCAGTGGGACCCCAGGGATTCCCTTGACTCCGTGCACTATAAGTCGAGAGCACACCCCTGTTTCTGTTTCTGTCCAACCCCCCTGATTCAACTCCGACCCCAACCCCAACCCCAACCCACGACCTCTCTGATCTCATCCAGCCTCATCTCCGGAACTCATGCTCATCTGCTGACAAAAGAGCATCTGTGCGATTCGATCTATGTTTCTCCTGCAACCTGTTCGCAAATAGGTTAGCGAGTATGTATATTATACACATATACCTACCGTGAATTCATTATCCATCTAATGTAAACATATTGTTCGTAGAAATAGATGCAGAGCCAAATCGTGTCTAGGGGCGAGTACAGTGTTACTTTTACCCCCTGAGACTCGCTTTCAGAGATTTTTCATATTTTTATTTTTTAAAAAGGGTCGTCGAGCAAACAATGCTACTAGGGGCGGAAGGTAACATGTTTTGGACGTTTTGTGACGATTTGTGAACTAAGTGGTTAGGGGTTAATGCAAAATGTTACATATAAATGTCAATAACAATTTTTGGAAATGCTTGAGAAAAAATATGTAAGTGATTTTATTTTTTAACTTAAATGCCGTCAAACGGGGTAATTTCGGACATGTGGGATAAATTTGGTCATTCCTAAATTGATAGTTTAAATGACTTAAGATGGGTGGTTTTAACCAGAATCTAGAACCAGTTAAGGCTTAAACTGACTCAAGATTCTCGGCACAGTTTTGAGTCATTTATCCTATCACTTTCGGGAATTTAGGGCTGCCCGAATTTACCCCGTTTGACGATATCTGAATGCAAACTTCACACTCTTTCCCATATTCCCCTCTTTACCCCTTCTTCAAGAATTCCTGTTGTTCCTCTTTTTTCAAGAATCTTCCACTTTTTCTTATTCTTTCGCTTAAATGTAAACTGAATTATTAGAACAAAATAAGAAAATCCAGAATTTTTAATTGAAAAAAACTAGTATTAAATTTGTTATGCAGAATGCATTTATTTTGGTAGAAAATTAATAATTTATTTAACTAAAAATTCAAATAATCCATTTTAAAATGAATATTGATTATTTTTAGTTGACGATTCAACTACTGAATTTTTCATTAAGAATTCATATTTTTTGGATGATAATTTAATTACTTGATTGAAAGTTTAACTACTTTGTTAAACATTCATTTTATTGAGTAATGATTGAACTATTTTGTTCAAAATTCATGGTTTTTATATGAAAATTAATTTTTTAATTTCAAATTAATATATTCCATTTTTTATTGAAAATTTTTCATTTTCAGTTGAAAATTCAACAAATATATAATATTAAATATATAATAAAATACAAATATATAATATATATAACGTTGAAAATTCATGTATTTTCTTGAAAGTTAATTTTCTTTTTAGAAAATCCAACTACTTAATTGAAAGTTAAACTGCTTTGTTAAACATACATTTTACTGGTTGATGATTGAATTCTTTTATTAAAAGTTCTTTTTTTTTAGATGAAAATCAATTTTTCTACTAAGAATTAATCTATTCCATTTTTGGCTAAAAATTGATCGCTTTTAGTTGAAAATTCAATAATTTGGTTAAAGATTCATGTATTTTGTAGGAAATTCGTGTCTTCGGCTTCAAAACTTCAACTGCTTTGTTCAACATTTGAATTTTGCATTGAAAACTTTATTTTTGTAGACATTTCAACTATTTGGTTGGAAATGAACTCTTTGGTCGGGAATTTAAGTGTCTTGTAGAGAATTCGCCTTTCTGGCTTGAAAATTGAACACTTTGGTTGAATTTGTTCTCTCTATTGACTGAAAAATCTTCCTTGCTTGAGGATTAAAATATTTTGTTGACAAGTCGTGATTTTTGGTGGAATTCAACTGTTTCTTATTTAAAATTTAAATATTTTTTGTTTGTTTAAGTATTAACTATTACATTTTTCGTTGAGAATTCGTAGTTTTTGTTTAAATTGAACTGTTTTTAATTTGAAACTAGAACGTTTTTTTCGTTAAAATATCAACTATTATATTTTTTGTTGGGAATTAATCTTTTTTGATAGAAAATGCAACTATGGACCGAATCCATTTCAAATGAGGCAGGTTCTACATTTGAATTTGCAGAATCTCTCGGGGACAAAATATGTTATTTTTAGAGGAAATTAGGCGATACATATTTTTGCGATTTGTGAAAAAATTTTGTTTACAGATTTATGCGTATTTGAATTTTTGGCTTTGTTTAAAAAAAAAACCCGAATTGGTTCTTTAAACTCGTATAACTTTTGACCTAATTGAGATATTAACGATTTCTTTTTAGATTCTGGTAGAGTTTATCGCCTTGTTTCAAAATCCGCGAGAAAATTAAAAAAACCTTCAAAATTAACTTGACATTCATTTTGTAACCTAAATTATTTCAGCAAACAATGTCAAAATTCGAATTTATGAAAAATAATTTTCTGTTGATAAAAATTGTTCAGCCCATGTAAAACTAACATGGAGTTTTTCTCATATGAACGTATATATACTTTTTCTAATATTTGATAAAAATGATGAGTATTTCCACAAGTAACTTTCTTAAATGAGCAAACTATTTTCTCAACATTTTTTTGTATCTGTTGTTGTTTTCAAGAAAAATGCGAAAATTCGATTTAATGAAAAAAAATTCTCCTGCCCACAAAAATTATTTAGTCCGCTTTTAACTCACAAGGTATTTTCCTTATATCGTACCTGTAGATTAATTTTATTCAAAAGAATTTATTCTCCTACTAATCCCATATATTCGTGGAAAATCAGTCTATTTCCCTTACTATTTCCTCTATTTTTAATGCATTTTGGTCTGTAAAGGCAGTTAAAAATGAAAAACAGTCTACGAAATGAAATCGAAAAAAGTTATTCAACAAAAAGGGGGTTGTATTGTGATGTCACTCAGGGGGGTTCAAGCTTTGTATGATATTCTGTGACTAAGAAGGGGAGGGGTAGAAAAAGAGTTCAAAATAGCGTGACGTAGTTTTTGGCCGGCTCCTAAGGAAGTTTTTCATTCGGGGCTGTTTAAGTATTACGTAAGGACAATAATGTCACTTTTGACCCGCTCATGTAAGCAGGAATAACTATTATTTTATTTAAATGCAATGATATTTATTTTATTAGTTAAGTCTTTTCTATAAACGGATTTCTATAACTGACTTGATTAGAAAACGCGAAATCTTACGTAAGATTTGAATTGATCCCACCCCCACGAGGTGCTTGCGTAATATTTCAATTACCCTTTGGGACACTTTAAGTTTTAACAATTTTTTATTTTTTACTATTTCCACCAGATAGACTTATATTGAATGGATGCGTCGAAATGTGAAAATTTGACTTTTCAACCAAATTGTCACACTTTCACTTAAAAAAAGATCTTTTAATTGAAAAATAATAATTTCTCATAAAGTACTTGAATTTTTAACCTAAGAAGATTTGAACAAAAAATATTTTCATGTAACATGAGTATCGTTTCCTCGTTTTATCGGCGTGGTTTGGTGTAGAAGTGTAGGTTTATGTTGATGGTGGAATACTTTACCGGCCTAGGCCGGTAAAGTGCACTTTATTGTCCGCGAGCATTGCGTGCGCATACGCATTAGTTACTTCGACCCATGCGTTCTGTTCTGCGCGGTATTTTTCCCTTTGAACTAACCTCAAATCTGAGACGTAATATCATGATAAAACTCAGAAATCATGCTCTTATTACATAAAATATCGTGTGTACCGAGGCAGCGAAATCTTTTCACGGTCTCGCGTGTTTTCGAAAGCTCATGCTCGGCCATAAAAAGACTATTTCGCTGCCTTGGTGCATAATATACTATTATTTTTAATTAAAAACGGTTGGATTAAAAATAAAAATATTTTTTGGTTGAATCTTCTCAGATTGAAAAATCAACTACTTTGTGGGAAATTATTATTTTTCGGTGGAAAAATAATTTTTTTAAACTAAAAATTACCCAATTTAATTGAAAAGTTAACTGTTTCGTTGAAAATAACCTTTATGTTAAAAATTCATATTTATGGGTTGAAAATTGAAGTTCTTTTGTAGAAAACTCGTCTTTTTGGCTGGAAAATTCAACAGTTTGCCAACAACTCAACTATTTGGTAGAAAATTCAACTGTTTTGCAGAAAATTAATCTTCTTATTAAAAATTATTTTTTCTAATGAAAATTGAACAGTTCCATTTTTGTTACAGAAATTATCTTTTTTAGTTTAAATATTCAACTATTTGTTCAAAAATTCGGATGTACTTCCGAAAAGCGCATACCTCCGATTAATTTTAAACATCGTACACTTATGTATTTTGACGCGCCGATCACGAATATTATAGCGAAAGTAGGCGCAAATTCGATTTTCATGGTGAAACCATGAAAAAAACGAAAACCATGGTTTTTTGCGCTTATCTCAGTAAATAATAGAAAGTTTGAAAAAAAGCTTCAAACAAAAGTTTTAACTCGTGGCACTGCTGTGAATGGTCACCGAATCACTGTAGGTCACATCCCGAAACCTTTCCAACGTTTCGTTGGGAGGGGGGTAGGCACTCTTGTTACTGATCACAGGAAATCACATTTCTGCCCCTTTCCAACATCTCGTGGGGAGGGGGGGGTCACTCCTGTGATAAGTCACAGAAATAATGTAGGTCACATCCTTACGCCTTTGCAACGTCTCGTGTAGAGAAGGCATTCATGTGACTGGCAATAAAAATTAATTAGGTCACATACCTGCCCCTTTCCAATATCTTGAGGGGGCGGGAGGGCACCCCTATAAATGGCCACAGAAATAATTCCGGTTACAGCCCTAACCCTCTCCAACATTTCGTGGGGGGGGAGGGGGCGAGCAGGCATCCATGTGACTGGCCATAGAAATAAATTAGGTCACATACGCTACACAATGTAAAGTATTTTTGAGATATTGGCCTTTCTCAAGAACTATTAATCTTTGAGTAAGAATTTATTGCACGTAAAATATGTATTTTTAAAAGATCTATAACTTTTATTTGAAGAATTTTTGTAAATTTGTATTATGTACTAAGATAAAAGCAAAAAACCATGGTTTTCATGGATTTTTTTTATGGTTTTCAACATGAAAATGAATTTTGCGCGTATTTTCACTATCATTTTCGTAATCAGCGTATCAAAATACATTTAAGTGCACAGAGTTTCAAATTAATCGGAGGTATGTGCATTTCGGAAGTATATCAACAAATTCGTACTTGTTGGTAGAATATTCAACTGTTTCGTTAAATGTGATGTATTTTGTTGGGAATTTGTATTTTCTGTTCGGAATTCAACTATTTGATTGATGATTCAACATTACTGTTTTTCAGAAAGCTCGTCTTTTTGGCCTGAAAATTCAATATTTTGGTTAAATTCAACTGTTTTTGATCAAAAATGAAATTTCGTTCTTTGTTAAAATATCAACTTTTACATTGTTTGTTGAGAGTTTTTTGTTGTTGTTGAAAATTCAACTACTTGGTTAAAAGTGGAACTACTTGATTGAAAGTTGTACTACTTTATTGATTTATAGGAAACAGTAAGATTTTGCCAACCTCCCTTTTCCCAAATCGTATTAAGTAATTTTTTGATGATCCCTGAATAAAGTCACGAAAAAAAATTCAGAAAAAACTTTACGCAATTTATGCACAGCCTTAAAGGTAAAGAAATGTAGCGCTATAAAATAATCAATCAACGACCCGAGGCTCCAGATCCGGGTACCCTTGATATTAGTGAACAGACTAGACTAGATTCTAGGACACCTATAGGATTCTGTCGCTGTAATCCATTTTAAAATCCGTCCCTATCAATAGACCAGCGCATCTAGATCTTTCCTCTTACACTCTATCCCATCCTCTCCGAAGTGTCCCTTTCCTCGCGAATCGGGCTTTGCTGAAACCCACAAACCGAATCCAAGGGACTTTCGTCGACGACAATGTAATGAGATCAGGATCGTGCGGAATCTGTGTCCCGCTCGAGTCGGCCGCAGTCGATCGAATTATCTATCCTGACCGGTCGGGTGAGTGCGGTTCCAAGATACAGGGTAGAAACAAAAATCGAAGAAAAGGGCGAGGGCTTTCAGAAAATGTGAAAGGGAAGGCAGTCAGTGGCCAGTGGCCAGGACACGCAGCAGACACCCTTATAGCGAAATAAATAGAAGAGGGAAGATAAGAAATAACTTGGACACTGTAATCGCAAAGCGATTTTACCTTCAATGCTCTGCACGAATGCATTTTCCGTAGTAAATGATAAAAATATAGACATGCAATCCTAGGAGAGGCTTGGATAGCTGTTTGATTGAATTGAAAGAAAAGAGGGTAAAAAATAATGCTACGTTAAAAATATGAATAGAAATGTAAAAAGAAGGATGTTATTGTAAAATTAAGTGGAGGGGTTTTATATAGAAGAGAGGATCATATACGTTTGAGTAAAGAAGGGTCTTGAAGAATTAAAGTACGAGAAATAATATTCTCTTCGCGACACTTGTGCTATTCACTGAATATTGATTGCAATTCAACTGAAGTCGAATTAGGCTAAAATTCGTTAAGTTATTATTTTAAAACATTTTTCAGAAAATTTCGAATTCGACGCCAGATATCGATGTCGCATTGTTTTCGGAAAATATTATTTATTCAGTGGGAAAAAGATATTACTGAAAGTGTTTCACAAGTGTTAGAAAATTGAAGGACATTGATAAAGTTAGGAAGGGATTTTAATGTCCGCGAAGTTGGCACAGTCATCTTTAATTAAAAAATAAAAATAAAAATGATTATCCTATGGACCTAGGACGTACTCAACGTGTGCATATTGAGCTTTGAATACGAATTGGAAAACTCGAACCGCTTTTGCAAATAATAGATCCAAAAAAATTATCAATTTAGAATTTCGAAAGGTTGTAACTTGTGCTGAGTAATGTTCGATAAGCAAAAAAACTATCTTTCCAACAAAATTTTCACTTAGACATATATTTTCCAAATAAAATAAACATAAAAAAATAAAATACAAACATTTCAAAAATGTTTAGATTTTAAAATTTCTTTTTTTTTTTTAATTTCTGGTCAAAAATAATTTCCATTCAAAAATTCCAAAATTTATTTAGAAAAGATACATCTAAGTGAAAATTTTAGGACAACAATTCGTTTAAGGTTACAAAAATTGAGTTACTTTTAAGTTGAATGTTGATGAAAAGATAATTAAAGTAATTGGTTGTTCTCGCCCTATCAAAATTCAAATCAACTCTCAGATTTTTGAAATTCGCATTTTTGAAATTTTTGGTTCAAAGAACCATTCTTAGTTCGAAAAAGACGATTTTATTTGGAAAATGCATGTCTGAGTAAAAAATTCTTTCAGAAAAATAGTTGTTTTGCTCACTCAGCATGACTCAGCACGAATTTCCTATTCTCGAAATTCGTTATTTCTGAATTTTCGGGGAAAAGTATACCACGCTCCATAAAGTTGAGTTATTTTTACCATATATTTTTCGGTAAATTTTTGTCGAAAGCAGTTCGATTTTTTTTACATCCCAGCATAAGCTTTCTTTTTTTCTGTTTATATTTCTTTTCTCATTATATTGTAAGTCTTCACTTTATGGATGGTATTCCAACGAGAACATATTTAGTATTTGGAATGGAGAACTGAAGTCTTCCAGCAAGAGAAGCAACATAAAACAAAGATGGACAGCCTTAAGAACATAATAGGTGATAAAATATAATAAGGAACTAATTTAAGAAAGAAGCAATAGAAGATTAAGTCTATTTTTAAGAAATAGGGTGTCATGAAAAAGAGAAGCATGTTAACAAAGATAGAACATTGGAAATAAAGGAAGGAGTTTTATAAAGGTCATGTATGAATGAAGTATCTTGGAAAGGCAGTTTAAGTGATCATCACAGTTGTTGAATAGGAAGGTGTTTTTGAGTGAGAAGTAAAAAGGTTAAACGGGTGAGTCGTGAAAGGAGAGATACAGTTTCAAAACAGGAAAAGAAGTATTATAACAGAGAGATATTGAAAATAAGAAAGCAGATTTAAAAAGAGAGGAATGGGAAGAAGTTAAAGAAAGTATTATTTTGAGGAAATTGGAGAATTTGAAAAAGAATGAAGAGTGTGTAAGAAGAGGAAGATGTGAAGGTGGAAAGGGATGATAGTAACGAAGATTCCTGATAAAGGCTGGACAAGTTTGAAAATGAAATCGAGGAGTAGAAAAGGAAAGGAAGAAGGTTGAACAAACATGGAAAAGAATCTCCACAAGCAAAGAGGAAGAGTGAAACATCAACAAAGGGTTGAAAGAGGAAGGAGGAGAGTTGGGGAAAAAGTAAGACGATCGAACAGAAATTAAGGGGGATGAAAATGGAATGGGGAGGAAAGTGCGTGACGATGGTAAAACGCACGGCACAACACGGCACGGGGTTGGATTGGGGTTACAAACTAAAGCATAAGGTCGCTGTGTTGCGTGCTCCTCCATTTTGTCTTAACGCTGTGTATGCGGTTGCTAGGCAACAGCCCTTACGCTCCATTCATTTATAATTCAGCAGCCAATGCGGGCCACGCGGCCTGCACCCTCGCTTGCTCATTGAGCTCACTCCGCTCTCAAGCGCTGGATAACCGTTCCACCTTGTTCGCGCATCCCCACACGCACTCGCCCACGCACGCATCTCATCTACCTTCCACTTTCCACTTTCCACTTTCCATCTTTCACCTTCTACCACTTTTTACCACCGATTCTTCCCATTCTTCTCATTCTTCCCGCCGCCACGCAGCCAGTCTGTCTGATAGCGTTGATATCCCTTTGTCCTTTCCTTGCTAGCCACCACCCTTCCATCTCGCTTTGTACTTGTAGTTTGTCGTTATCACTTCGTTTCTCTTCCTGCTGCTGCCGCTACTGCAGCAAGTCTCAATTGCACCAGACTAAAAATGCCTTTCTTCCTTCCTTCCCACTCACCTTCGGTCTTTTCATAGGGTTGAATGGAAAGAGGGTTCAATTCAAATGGTGAATAAAGAATCATATTTAATGTTTGTTTCCCGAACAAAGTTCAAGGTTTCAGAAATTGAAAGTGTTTTTACTCTGAGGGCTTTAGATAAAAAGCTCAAAGTTAAAGACTTTTAAATGAAAAGCTTTTAGTTTTAAGGTTTTAAAATTGAAAGCGTTCAAACTTCATGCTTTTCAAAAAATGTCGATCGAGTCGATTCGGGTTGTTTGAACTTTAAGCAAAAGTTGAAAAGCTTTCGGGACCTCGAACCCTTTCGGATTTTCAATTTTTCTTAATTTATTTTTCTTTAAATACAGAAAAAGTTATTGTAATTTCGGTTTCTTTCACTATATATTATTCTAACTCCAAGTAATTAAAATGATGTTTTAACTGAAAAGTAGGGGAACATGGGGTATGGTGTCAGTGCAGGGCATGGCGACTCTTACAAATAATGCTCGTGTTTGTTCATTTTCAAATTAATTTTTTTGCATAGCATAGCTTCCTTTGATACTCAAGGAAGATATTTTATGAAAAAAAACTAATATAAAACTGAAGGAACACGAACATTATGAGCAAGAGTCACCGTGCCCCGCACTGACACCATACCCCACTTTCCCCTACTTCTTAAAACATTCGATCTATGCGGATGTTTCGAGAACCAGAACAGCACTTTCAGGCTTTTAGCACACCTTTAGCCTCTATTCTGAAAATTACAGACACATTGGAATTCGTTTTCTAAAAACTTCATGAAACAATCTAAAATATTTTTAAAAAGTGTTTACAATTGCGACAAGATCGTTTCTTCTTTCTTTACTTCCACTAAAGTAGATCCATCTTGAAATTAATTCTTCTGACAGCCCGAAGCAGAAAGGGACGTTAAAGCGCATTTGAGCCCCTTTTTACCAGATTTATAGGGATGACTTTCTCAAATCACGTTACTTATTGTAAATAAACCTAATATAAATTTTTAATTTTCGATTGAGGTACCTAACATACAGTGCAATTAATATCGAATATTTTGCAATTGTATTAATCAAACACGATATATGTATATTGTATATAACTATATATTTATATAGACATATGCACTAACAATGAATTTATTGAAAAATAATCTCTAGAAAGTAAAAATTAACCAAAAAGTTTCGAAAATCTTTCTAATTTGCAGAACTGTATATTATATATGTGTAAATCTTTATTTCTGCTTGCATGAAATTCATAAAGGTTGTTTAAAATGCTCGCGTGCTGCTTACCTTTGACCGAAGTGACGATTTATTAATGCCCAGCTACAGCTAGCCAATTAGAGGACATTAACACTTGTAGGCGAGCTAAATTGCCATAACTTCATCTCAGCCAGCGGAAATGCTGAGAAACTTTAGTATGAAAGGGCAGGTACCTATGCCAACTCGTGATAGGTATAATGAAAATAGTGATCAAATTGGACTTTAGTACTTCATTTGTATACATTTTGAGTATAAAAAAATAAAAAGACAAATTGCAGTTAATTTTATGATGCATATATGCAAGATATCTTCAAATCACATTTTCTGTATTTTTAAAAATGAAATTTAATAGCATGTTAGGGTTCATCGTAAAAAACCATTTATGTTCTAAGAAGTTTCAGAAGTTGTTTTAGTTTCATTGAAAATAAAAAATATCTCTGCCCCCGCATCGAGCATTCAGCTAAAAATCACGAAAATCGTACATATTTTTTTAAAAATGGATTCCTCGTTATGTAGGATAATCGGTACAATGGTTAGCGATGATGAGAAAATAATAATTCAGATTTCACATTTATGAAATTTCATTCAACCTTTTTTAAAATAGTAACTCCCAACCAGTAACTACTTAATATTTAAGTAAAAAAATTTTGAAGTGAGGATCTTAATTCTGCACTTTTCTCTCAACGTGCAATAAAAGTGGACAAACTAGGAATAATACCTCTGATTCCGAGTAGACGAGCACTTTATCTTTCGCAATCTCCATTACTTTATTAATTTCGTTCCATTATCGCCCAACGACATTTTTAATGTTTTTTTTATCTTTCTCGCTTCTGAAGATGACTCTTTTTAGAATACCCTCTACGCTAGAGAAAGAAAAACCCCTAAAAAAATTCAATATGGTCAATTTTGTTCTAGAGAATTTCATAATAAATATTATTTTTTTCATTTTAAAATAAATTTTTTTCTGTTTTGAAACAAATTATATAAATGGGTATCAATACTAATAAAATCGAAGAATTAAAAAAAATGAAAACTTAAAAATAATCGCAAAAAAGGTTTCGCTGAAAAGCATACAATCTATGCATACCAAGATAAAATGAATTGATAAGCAACTTTAATCAAAAAATGAAGAATTTTGTAATGGAAAAAAATTCATTCTACGCACGCCAAAGTTAAAGAATTCAATAGTAATCCTTATTAAACTAAAATATGAATTTTTTTAAAAAAAAAGCGGCTTGCGGTGCCCATAAATGTATACATTTTAATTTTGACAAAATCAGGGGCCATTTCCACACAAAACAGAACAATTTATACGGGTACCATTTCACAATACAAAAAAAGTCGTTTTTTGGACCACTCTAGTAAGGATGTTTTAGGAGGGTACTAAAATTGTAATTTCAGATAATGTATGCATCCTAGTGTTCTTGTTTTGTAGTCCGGAATGTTAATAATCCTACTTTTTACATTCTCATTCTAATGAGAAGGTATTGGTTTTATGTCAAATTTGACTCTGCCGGTTTTCATCGAATCTCCACGTTTTGAGACCTCCTGAGTCAAAAAAAAAGATTTTTACGAACGTGTCTGTCTGTCTGTAGTTTGTAGTCTGTAGTATCGTGCAGGCACAATAACGCTCGAAAGATTGATCAGATTGGATTGAGCTCCGGCACACTTTTTTAAGGCCTACAAAGAAAGAACAAGTTCGTTAACCAGCTATTTTGGATGAAAATTCAAAAAGTGAGCACATTTTGAAAATTTGTTTGACTACATTTTATGAAGAATTGAAAATTCTATGTACGCTGATCAGTAGTACTACGAAAGAAAAACAAAATATCCTGATGACTTTTCCTGATAAAAAAAATTACTTGAGTTATAGCATTTTCAAAATTCCAAAAAACAAACGAAAATGAATATTTGAAGCCAAAAAATGCACGAATTAAGAAAAGTAAGCGAAAGGGAAACGTTGCTGTTTGAAAACCCTGCAATATTTTCATAACAACTTTTTGCATTTTTCGAAAGTTCAATAATTCAATTTTTGATTGCACAAAAAAATAATGAAAAATCAAAAATTCTATTTTGCTGTCAAACTATGGCAGATACGAAAACAGATGAATCGACAAAAATTTTGCACCTAAAAAAGATCTACAAATTTGTTCTCATTCACTTTTTAATATGACGCATAGTTTTTGTTTTATTCGTAAAAAACAGCATTGAAAATAGAAAAATAATATTTTTTGACGAACAACACAAGCTACGAGAAAAAAGAAATTAACAAAATTTGTTCATCTAAAAAAGTAGGTACAAATTTTTTATTAAACATGTTCAAATAGGATGCGTAGTTTTTGTTTTATTCGTGAAAATAACATAGACAGTAAAAAAATCAACATTTTGGAAAAACGATGCAAGGTATGAAACCAGATGAATGAACAAGAATTGTGTATTAAAAAAAGATTTCCAAATTTGTAATCAATTTTTGTTTTAAGAATACATTCGCAATGAAAAAAAATAACTTTTTTGAAAAACGGCACAAGCTAAAATAACATTTTAACTAATAAAATTGTTCACTTAAATTATATCATTATTCTTCATTCGAAATCAAATACAAATTCAGTAATTTCTATGTGAAGAACATATAACACGAAACACAAAGTGCGCGTTCAATTTACTTTAGAGCGCGAAGCGCGACGACCAAATCGTGCGCCGTAAGTGCACTCAAACTTTTGTTGTTTCTTTCATACGGTGCACAGAACCGAGCGTGGAACTCAAGGTTCAAATGATTCTCAAATCAAATATCGAGCGCGAAGCGCGAGTGCCTAGATGTGAATGTGTTCCTTAAGGTCGATAGAACCTTGAATAAATAAAATTCCTTTTCAGTCTGAAATAAAAACAAATTTAACAATCGCTTCATATGTAGAGGTTTTGATAATTTTATAATATTTGCAAATAAATATGATCGAGCACGAAGCGCGAGATCCAACAGCCGCGCGCCCCGAGCGCGCTCAAACTTGCGAGCTAAGCGAGCCGCGCGCGATGAGAATGTGCTCGCTAAGCGGGCAGATTTGTTTAAATTCAGGAACTGTTTTCTTACCTATAACTTTGTTCCTTTTGGCTATGGGTGATCTTGGATGGTTTAATCCCATTTCCTAATATTTTTCTTTTTCGTTTTGGGGGGATTAGTAAAAAATAGAATTTCGAATTAAAGTTTTTAAGTTCAAGGAAAAATCTTTCCTATTTAGGGTTAGTTTCGGTAGGCGATAAGGGTAACTATATTTGAAATAGTAGATCTCTATTCAGTGGTGCATTCAGTGGTTAAATTTCTCTACCTAAGGGTAGTTCAAAAAAGCTGCAAGGGTGGTTGTATCTTACAGAGTGTATTTTCATGTCATAATAAAATTTATTTCACTTAATAGTGATATAAAAGGTCAGAATTTTGAATTGCAAGTTCAGGGGTAGAATTATTTTAGCTAGGGATGGTTTCCGAGGGGAATCTTAGGAAACTTTTTTATTACTGTTTATAATGTTCTGTACTTTCAGGGGTTGTTTTAAAAAGCAGCAATGGTCTGTAATTTTTTTCAACATATCTACCTAAATGTGCTACTTCTCTTTCTCTTCAGAAATAATTATCTTTTTCTTCAGGAAAGAATTATCTTCTTTCTCGTCACAATATAATAGAAACGTAAATATAATTTATTTTAATTCGAAGAGAGGGTTTGCGGTGGGGGCAGATTAGGGGATTAGACTTGAAATGTTTTTTTTTTTTTAAACACCCACCTGGAAATTGAGGACTTATATGCCTATAAATGATGTGGAAAGTGCTTCAATCCAGCAGACTGTGCGAGAATAATATTGGCGCATGCGCTTTCTGAAACACATATCTTTTGCGATGCGACGCAATGGACGCGCATGCGCACTTTACAGATATGCAAAGGTGTACATCGGAAAAATAAAAATATACCTGAAAATTCTTTTAAAAAAAATTGTACACTTTGGCTGAAAACCACCGTACGAGATCCTAAATTTGGCGAAATGCCAATGCAGCATTTTCCTTCAGCTCTTCGCAATCGTCTACGACTTACGTTTTCGCACTCGCTTCGCTCGTGCGTTAATCTTCAGCTCATGCTGTAAGTTTCCGCACTCGTCGGCATCTGCCAATTTTGCGCACTTGTATTAAAAATAGCTATTTTCATCCCCCTTGTCAGTTGACAGAGTATGCACATTTTTTCTTCGACTATAGTCTCACTTTATTTTATACGATTGTAAATTAATACTTGAGCGTGAAATGAATAAAATGAGTAATAGTTTAGTTTTAAAAACTGCGTAGGGTAGAATGACTGGTGGCGACGATTCGATTCGACACACGCATTTCGCGGGTTATGTGTGGACCAAGCAAAAGGAGTTGAATCCAAGCGTCAACATCAGAGCAGACATTGCCATGCTGGGGCATATCGGTGTGGGGGAGGTGGGGTATGTGCAGGGGAGCTTTTGCGAAGCCATCCCTTCGATCCCAGGTTGAAGCCCCTTTAACCCCGTGCGTCCCCGCAGCCACTGTACTGGCACCATCAACCCGGTGAGCGAAGCGAGGAGTTGGCGTCCCCAGCTCACTAGCCTCATGTCATATTCATGGTTCATTATCATAGCGAATCATGGCCCATCAGCTTTTGATTGTCCGCCAGCGTTGTTATAGTCCTAACTAATACGACTGCAGCAAACGCGCAATTCTCCAGGATCACTCCGAAAACGTTGCTTTCGGATGGATTATGGCTCCTATTTTCTTAAAAAAAAATACACAAATTTTTACCACACAATTGGGGCACTATTTCTGAAGTTACCCTACCTAAAAACCGAAGTTCTCCGATTGCACTCAAAATTCGGAAAAGTGCAGTCCTAGTTGATGGCAGTTTAATAGGGGAAATATTGTTATTACATTTTTCGGGGTACCATCGAATTAGCGGCTTGTAACATTTTCAATATCAATCAAATAAAATTTAGTCTTGTAGATTTTTGATAGAATTTTACACGCCTTTTTTATTGATCATAAGCATTACAAAAAATATATGTATGTTTGACCTTGAATAAAGAAGATCGAAAACTAATTTCACTTTTTTCGAAATTCAACCATTTATTTAAATTTTGTTATGCTTATAAGGAAGCTGAGCTTTCTTATTTAACGCCATTAAGGTTAAAAAGTAAGCCAATATTTTTTCATTTAAAAAATAAGCGTTGGGTAATTTTTTGAGGTTCGCATCGGTTTCGATGCTTTAAAACTGTTTTGATATTATTTAAAATAATGCGGGCTTCTTCAGTTTCAATAGAATTTTTCACGCCCTTTTTGTTGCAATAAATGTTTTTTGAGAAAAGTAATATTGGCCTTGAAAAATGAAGGTTTATGAATAAATTTAACTTTTCTTCGAATCTCGACCATTTTTTTGGGTTTCATTTTATGCTTGAATGAAAGTTATGTTTTTTATTTAAATAACGTTGAGGTGAAAAAGGCGACTGACTGGCTGAAAATGATTTTTTTTATGAAAATAAAAGTAAGGTACTCACGAAGACGAGCGCTTATCATCAATGAAAAGGGTGTAAAAATTCTATCAAAACTGCAAAAGACCTTTTTTTTACAATAATATTAAAAGTGTTATAAAACATAGTAAAAGATGGTATCCTGAAAAAACTACTATACGCTTCTTTTCATAAATAAATCAATTTTGGCTGACTTTTTAATCTCCAGATCCTTAAAGAAAAAAGCTCAGTCTTCACGAAGGCTTAAGAAAATAGTCAGAATTAAAATAAAGGAATTTTATGTTATGGTCAGCCTCCCATAACATGAACATTTCTACGTTTGATCAGCCCAAGTTTTTTCACTATTTTCAAAAAATTTTCAGTGAGTATGAAATTACACAACTGGTCTTGACATTCTAGACTGACCTTTGCGAATTTCCTGCGAGTTTGGTCTGCACTTTTTAACACCAGGGTTCTAAAAGAAAAGAAAATATTATTTATTCATTTATTTATTATTCTTTATTTATATATTATTTACTATTTGTTTATTAAATATTATGAACTATTAATTGAGTTATTATTTATTTATAATAGACTTCTGATTAGAGTGTTAAAATAGCAGCTGACCAGGCACTATCTAACACCTGCCTAGACCGTTTAGCCGTAGACTTTACAAAATTGTTAGAGTGCTGGCCAGCCACAGACTAGACTGTTTGATTTGTGCCAGATTAGAGTCTAGATGGTCTAGTCTGTGGCTGTCCAGTGCTAGAACAATGTTCAACCGAAGAAAAAAATATTACCCCCTCTCTGTAAATATTTGTCGCAATGGAAAAATCTTTTCCCTGTAAATTGCCATCCAGTAGGGCTACAATTTACTGAAGTTTGAGCCGATCGAAGAATTTTTGTTTTTTAGATGAGGTTACTTTAAAAATAATGCCACAATTATACGCGTGTGGCTTTGATGGAATTCAACCCCAAAAGTCTTGCACTTCCCGATATCTTTATGTTCTGATTTCTGTTATACCTCACGATTATTTTGAGACCAAAACGAAAAAAATGGTTCCGTCTTTGAAAAACCTCAATGTTTTTATTTTTCAGTGGGTTTTACTTACAATTTTGTGGAAGTAACACTTAAGTGGAGTATGATCACCTTAAATCCTTTAAATTGGCAGCTTGAAGAGGATCTGTGAGTTAAACATCTACCGATGAACAAATCCCTTTAAAATGTTGAAAAAAAGGTGAAAAATGAAGACGAAATCAGTCGAAGAGAATTAATTACGTATTTTATGTTTAGAGTCAATACAGAAAAAACCAAAGTGAATTTTTGTTGCGGGTAATTTTCAAGTAGATAAAGTTGAATTTTTTTGCATCGAAACAAAACAAGATTTAATAGAGTTGACATGGTAACCATTTCCCATGTGGTGGGTAAATCTTATCACGTGAAGTTAATTTTTGTTGCAGGTAAAGAATACATTTCGTTTTTTCTGCGAAGCCAATTATTTCATAAATTTTCTATGATATAGTAAATAAATTATCTACGTCGACCGGGATAATTATAGATCATTCGGTAAATATGGATCATCTTAATACATATAATTACCCCAGTTAACGGTATATAGAAATTTTAGTTATCTTTCTTTTTTCAAAATTTCTTCTATCTGGTGGATCCTAATGTTTACATATGTTGTACAAAAATTGAAGTGCATAAATATTTTGAAAAGTAAAAAAGGTAAATGTTACACATCTAATGCCTTCTGAAGTCTTTTAAAGTCTAATAAAGTAAGGAATTTCTACGAAAAGTTCAAGCACCCAAAATAATCAAAAGTAATTTACTTATGTTTCATGAAATCTTTTGAAAAGCCTCTAAAACAGTTTTAAAACTTTTGTTTAGACTTTCAGTCTTCCATAGATTAGAAAAAAACGTAATTAGGTTATCAATTTTATGGAACTTTAAAGGACTGTTTGCAGAGATTTTCAGAGACTTTAAATTTATTTATTAGATATTGACATAATTTTTTTTACTGCCTGATTATACTTGATCGGATCTGGTATAAAATATTTAGTTCATAATAACTTTTGATACAGAATCTCGAATAATCAGAGAAAGGAGATGCCTTATAAATTTAATTCAATTATTCTCTTCTATCTGAGATCTGAAATCTGGTTACTAGAATGGCGAACTGATTCTTTATCTGATAGCATATTTTGCGATCCTTGAAAGATTCAGAGTCGAGTTTTCAATCTCGAAAAATCTAATACTGAAAAAGGAATCGATAGTGAGCACGAAATCTCTTTAAATCCGCAAGACTTGCGAAGGAAACTTTAGCGTTTGCTCATAGCTCGCTTTCATATTAAATATTTCACCCCCTTAAAGTTATATTCCTCCGCTATTCCGTTTTACGCGACACTGTATGTGCTTATAGACATCCCCTTATGGACAATATTTTATCAATATATACCCATTATGTTACTTTATATACGTATAGCCGCTTAGATGTACCTTCGTCGATATAGAACAAAAAAGATTTTTGATATAAGTCTATCAAGATATATAGGGAAGACCATCCTACAGTAGATAATGATTCTAGCAATTCCACAAGTAATTTTTTGTTAAAAACACCTTTCATCACTCTACATTCAAAATATGAATTCTGTAATTGAAATAGAAAATATCTTTTATTTTTATTAAATTTATTCTTATTCAATAAGGAAATAATACTAACCAAAAGATAAAAGTTCAAACAAATGAAGAAAAAGAAAAATTTCCTATAAAAAAGCTTGTATTGGCATGAAAGGAGTAAAGGTCGAATAAAACCATTTTTCATATAAATAGTGCATAAAAATGCATATTGTGGCTTGATTAGAGTCAATTAAAGGTTTTGAAGTGCTCTATGGAACTAAAAAAAGTATCAAAAAAGTAACATTGAGAAAAAATTATCCTTAAAAATAAAAAATAAAGTATTAAAATAATGTTGGATGGTAACATGTTACAAGTAACTGCGTTACTGAAATGTTACGTTATTTGAAACATTGAGGGTAACTTTTTTAGTATTTGAAAAGTAACTTAACGTAGTTAGTACGATTGTTGCAGTAACTTGCAACTTAAATTTTAGTTACTCCAAAGTTACTTTGTGTTTTTCGTATATATCCTGTTGAAAGATGTTTATGGGTCAGCTATGAGTAGAAAAATAATCTTTTTGGGTTGATGATTCAACTATTATGTATAAAAATTCGTCATTTTTAATTAAATCAGTGAATGATTTTAAATTAAAATCTTTTTTGGTTGACGTGATATCAACTATCATATTTTTCGTTGAGAATTCATCTATGTTGGTTGAAAATTCATGAACTTGGGTAGAAAAATCAAGTATTTATATGAAAATCAACTTTTTCGTTGAAAAGTCATATTTGGTTGAGGATTCAGCTATTTTGTTGGGAATTATTTTTTTATTGATTTCAACTGTGTTTGATTTCAAACTAAAATCTTTTTGGTTGAAATAATATCATCTATTATATTTTTCTTGAGAATTCCTCCATTTTAGTTGAAAATTCAACTAATAGAAAAAGTGTTATATTTGGTTTGGAAATTTATTTTTTTATAACAAAATTTCTGTAGAGGGTTTAGCTATTCTGTTGAAAATTCGTCTCTTCTGATTGGAAATTTAACTACTTGATTGAAAGTTGAAACACTTTGTTGAAGATTCAGTTGTTTGGTTGACGATTCATAATTACAGTTGAAAATTGATCTCTCTTTGTTTCAAATACGTTTTTTTTTGTATAAAATTTTAATATTATTGCAGAAATTCAAATATTTGGAAGGAAATTTAACTTTTTGGTTAAAAATGAACTTTTTTGTTGGAAATTTAACTCTTTTGTTGAAAATTCGTCTTTTTGGTTTACAAGTGGTAGGAAATTCTACTATTTGGTTGAAAATTAATATTTTTGGTATGAAACTTAAACTATTTGGTTTTAATAGTGCCGTGAAATGGGAGCACAAAATTGATAGAATCAAATACGTGAGTCGTGATTTTAACTTAAAATTCACTATGAAAAATCATTTTTAATGCCTGATGAAAATAAAGTCAACGAAACAAGTAATTCTGGTGATCGTGCCGAACAATGCCTAATATCAGAGCCTCATGCTGTTTGTCATGCTCGACTAAGGACCGCCTGTCTCTCAATCCTGCGGTCCCGGTGTATTACCGAAATGCCGCGGGCTTAAATTTTAGAAAAAGCTAAAAATGAGGGTACTTATATCAGGAGTTGAGTGTACAAGTTTGGTTATGACCTATTACTGGGAGGAGTGTGAATCCAAACGAAATTCCGGAGGGGGTGGGTTTCCCGTGTTAGAACTATTTATGTATAACTGAAAGTAAAATTGATGGTTAAAATGCTCATTAGGCTGATGGAAATACAAAGACAAATTTTGTTTGTATTGAAGAAGATACTGCTTGGAATGAAAGGGTAATTAGAATGATTATAGTGCGAAGTGGAAAGATTAAGGAGACTAATTAAGCGTGAAATGTATCAATCTCCATATAGTTTTGGGTGTACGTATAACACCATAAAATGAACCCTTCGTGTGAAACCGGTTAGATGTTGTAATCAAGTTGGCGCCGTGGATGGAATGGACGGCAAACGACCTTTTCCTCTCTGTCTCCCATCGGTGCGCCTTGACTCCTGCTCGACCACAGTTTCACATTAAGTATTCACGTTGATCCCAATTTGCGTGCAAGGAGCGTTCTAGGTGGAAACTGCCAATGTCGCGCCTCTAGGTAAAGCCCAAAGAAGCGGGGTACTTAAGGCCTCAGTTTCCGAGGACGACTGGATTATCGTCGGTTGGTCGGATTTAATTTTCCACTTTCTGAGTAATGCATGTTTTACCCACTCTACATCGATTTTCCTACTGCTTGTAGCTCGAAAATTCGCGATCCACATCCAAAAGTTATTCCCTCACCTTGTGGTTTCAATCAGTTTTGGGTAAGTTACTTTTTATCAGTAACTAGTTACGGTGACGTTACTTAGGGAAAAACGGCAACTAGTTACAGTAGTTATAGTACAGTTACAGTAGAAGTTGAAAAAATTAAAACACCGTTACTAGATAAAGTAACTTCAAGTTACATGAAAAGTTACTTTTTTCTCTTTCTTAATTTTATAGGCCGTGGCTACGTGTACCGACATTTTGGTACAAATAGTTGGATTTTTTCGGTACGAATAGGCGGAGCTGAAAAGGGGCTATTTATACGGAAATTTCGGTACGAATAGCCGGATTTTTGTGAAGATACACCCATATTTGTACCGAAATTTTGGTACACGTAGATACTTCAAATTTTATAATTTATAAATCCAAACAACTAAGATGATAATTCATAAAAACTTGTTTTAAGAGAATTATGCATTAATTGAAGTAATTAAAAATACACAATATATTTCGACAGGTCAGCAACAATATTTCCAACAAATAAGATGAGTTCATAATAAAATAGTTGAATTTACGACCAAGAAAGATTTCTCAGACACATTTTTCAACCAGTTGTATTTTTGATGAAAAAAGATGAAATCTTTTCACGGAAGAAATTAATTTTCGAACAAAGAAGATTACTTTTGAAAAACAAATTTGAATTTGCATGCCAAAATGATGAAGTTTAAAAAAAAATTACTTTCCTACCAAATAATTGGACTTTCTGCCTGAAAAGTTGAATTTCGAACAAAATGCCTGAATTTCCAATCAAAAAGACGAATTTTCAACAAAAAAGTTCATTTTTAACCGAATAGTTTCAATTTCTATCCAAAAAAACGAATGTGAAACAAACAGAGAACAATTTTCAACTAAAATTATTAATAGCCAAAAAACTGAATTTTTCACGAAGTAGTTCAACTTTTAACCAAGTAGTTAAATTCGCAACTACTGAATACGAATTTTTAACAAAATACCTGGACCCGCTACAGAAATTTTTTCCCCGAAAGAAATGAATTTTCAAATAAAAAACAACAATTTTCAACAAAGTTGAATTTTTAAACCGAAAATATGAATTTTCTAAAAAAATGTTCGTTATTATTTAGGAAGTGTCTACGCGTACCAAAAAAATCCAGTTATACTTCAGTTATACGTACCAAAATTTCGGTACGAATAGCCCCTTATTTTATTTGCTCATTTATTATTTGTTTATAAAATAAATAAAAAATATCGGATGATAATTCCCATCACTAAACATCACTGGCGACATAATTTGAGGGAATTTAAGAGAAAATGCGATTTCTTTTGGCCTTTAAATGTCTACACTGGGCATTTGTTTATATAATTTGTTTATAAAATCTATAGAAAATATCCGAAGATAATTTTCCATCATTAAACATAACTGGCGAGTTAGTTTGAGGAAAATTATTAGAAAAAACGATTTCTTTCTGCTTTTGAATGTCCACACTAGGCATTTGTTTATATAATTTATTTATAAAATTGATAAAAAATATCGGATGATAATTTTTCATCATTAGATTTTACTAGCGATATATTTTGAGAAAAATTGAGAGAAAAAACGTTTTCTCCCTGCCTTTAAATGTCCACATTAGACATTTGTTTATATAATTTGTTTATAAAATTAATGAAAAATATCGGATTCCATATTTTTATGATCGGGTATAATTTTTCGATGAAAGAAAGTAATTTACGCAATAATTTACTTTGCAAACGAAGAATCTATAGTGTAGACTATTTGTTAAGTTAATTTGTTTATAACAATTAACTTAACGATGTCATAATTTTTTTTGCTTTCAACTACTCTCGTGCATGAAGTCTGGGAATGCTGATCATAGGAAAAATGTGTTCACGAAGATAAACAAAAACGAAAAAAACTACTTTTTCTTCACCCTGCATTAACATAAAAGTTTAAACAAAAAAAATTAATAAAAAATCACGCCACATGAATCACTTGAAGATTTGATGTTGGATTTTTCTGAAAAAAATCGAAATTCGGTTAAGAATTGTCAGCTACAAGTTATTTTGAACCCCGTTTTTTGGTTTCATCCCACTGTTGTGCGGCCCGCTCTAGTCTCAGAAATAAATTCACGGTCATTTCCCGGTAATTCCCGATTTCAAACACTTTCCACTATTTGAACGATTCATAAATTAACGAATCTATAATAAGTTAATTTACATATAAAAAAAATTCAATATTTTAAATTTCAAACTAGCAGCCATAAAAGTATTCAAGAATTTTTATTTCGATTCCTTCGAAAAATAAAAATTTCGAATTGAATAATTTCAAACCAAATTTATCAGAGGCCGAAGACAAGCATACCGAAATTTTTGTACGAATTTTTCGCTGGACTTTCCGGTACAAATAGCGGAATCTGGAGAAAGGGCTGTAAGTACTGAAATTTCCGTACAATCAGCCTTGAAAAGTAGAGGGTTTTTCAATAATATAATTAATCTTTAAAATTACAAACTGCAAAATCAGGAATGCTCAAAACAAGAATATATCAAACGGCAAAAGTAACCACATTGAAGACATTGAAAATGATTGTATAAGTTTTTCTACTAAGAATAAAAATAAAATTTTAGAAATTGTACGTAGATCAAGATAAAATATTGAGTAAAAATGCTCGTCTGGCTAAACTTAAAATTTTCTACTTACAAATCAGGATCTTCGTCTCACCAGACTGAATTTTATTTACTCAGGTACTATCGGCTGACTAAACAAGCATTTCCCTACTTGTGAATTGATAAAGATTTTGTCCAACCAGTTAGAAATTGCATCCACTCGAGCTTGTTCTTCAAATAATTCAATAAATTTAGGAAATAATTTAAATGTTTGAAAATAATACGTTTTGTGTCATGTAATAATAATTATTATAAAATAACAATTGGTCAGCCAAAGTATCGTCTGACGGAAAATTAATTTTTCTACTAGTCCGTCGAAAAATGGCTTGTATTATTAATTATGAATTTTGCGTTCAAATATTTTGCTGATCACTTAAATATTTTTTCTAAATTGATTAAATTTATTCAGTTTTCAAATGTACTTTTTTGACATATTTCTATATAATTCGACTCCCGGAACTCCAAAATACAATAAATATTCAGGCCTGATAATATTTTGAGCTAGTTCGACTTATGTTGTTTGTATGAAAAAAGTTTCTTTTTATATTGGGATTGTAATTGTTCGAGTTTTGGAGTCGAAAAATTGTACCAATTGTAGGCCAATTACAGGGTATACAACCTTGCTGCAATACTTAACACTTTACAAAAATGCAATTAAATAGCTTATATCTAGCTGGAAATAATTGTATTTTCTGCTTATACATTCATCTATATAAGCTATTTCCTGCGAGATAATATAAAGTTTTTGACTGTGTTTTCAAATAGAGTATTTGACATAGTATAGATGTCAATATTGTCGCCTTCAGTACATGATTCAAATTCGGTCATTATCGAGCACATTGTAGAAATCGGACAAATAAGTAACGTATTGCTATTCGTAGATGGTTCTCTGGAGTTGAACGTCGGAACTCGAAACAAAATTTTATTCAACAAAACCGTTTAGTTTATGATGTTTCTTATGATTTTATAATACAAAACTAAGGAGCTGAGAATATTGGAAATATAACACTATTGTTATTTAAAAAGTGGTTCGTTGCAGCAAAACTGAAAAGAGCAGCTTGATGAAATAACTGTCTGTTTTTTTTTGTTAGTGAAAATAAAACACCCTCTATGTGGAAACAAAGTGTTCATAAAGTAAGCACAAATAGATCCATCCATAGAGAATACATCCATGCCGAATTCATTTCAAATCGGGCAGACAGTCCATGCTCAAGTCGCAGAATCATTTGCCATTCAAATATGTTCTATGTGTTGAACGTGTAATATTTTTCAATCTAATATAGGTCAAAGGAACAAAATTGTTTCTCTAAAAAAGTTATAGAAAAATATCTCCTGAAACTTTCTTCTATCTCGCGTTATTTTCGAGATTTTTGTAAAAATAGTTCACAATTCTTTGAAATTAATTTTTTCTCTACAATACAATTTTATGGTGCTATAAAAACAAAGAAGAACTTAATTTAATAGTTTCCACAACTTTTACATCAACATTTTTTCGTTAAGGTCGGTAAATTTTTATTATTTCACCAACGTGTTTTTAAAACTGGACAAATCTAGAAAAAAAATCAAGAGAAACAAGCGCTGATGATTTTGAGTAAATTAATAAGATACATGTAGTCTTATTCCTTTTGAAAAACAACATATTTAAGTTGCAAATGATTTTGTGACGTGAGCATGTACTGCTTGCCCGAATTGGAAGAAATTTGGCCCATAGTACTTCGCAGCGGTATTTAAATATGTAGGAACTAAAAAATTTTTATTATTATTATTATTATAACATATAAATTAGTATGATTCACCTTTTACAAGTTCAAATTTTTAACCTCGTTTATTTGACCTATTTCACTTACTTTAAATATGACGTTTTCCAATTGAGAATGCCATTTATTTTTCGCTGGGGAAAAATAAACAAAAGTGACAACTCAAGGCGACATTCATAGGTACAAAAAAAAATAAAGTACCTACGTAGATTTTGCGAAGTGAGAGGGTTTGAGTGGTGGGATTCTCGAGGCTCATCCTACTCGAACCGCCACTCGAAGGACGTCCCTAATGGGAACAGGCAGTGGGCTGGGATGGGTTGACAATCCTCTAATTACTTTAAAGTAGTTTCCGATTCCCCAGCCGCTACCGTGGCGATCGAAGGGGAGTCGAGCGCGACGTTGAAAAATGTTCACTGCGAACCGAATCAACTGCACCGAACTTGGCCGGCTGTACCGTGTTGTATGAGGTCGTATCGCCGAATCAATAGTGTCCTCGTAAATGACCACTTCCTATGAAACACACACGAAACCTTCTGTTAAAAAACAGAGTGATTCCAGTTTCTAATTGACAGCCCTTTTTCATCACAGGATACCCAGTTATTTTTAAATTGAAGTGAAATTTCAATTCTTAATCATTAACCTTTTGTTGATTGAAAAATACTATTTTCTTCGTGATTTATTTGTCTTGACACCAACATTTAAATATTCTTCTTCCTTGAATAGAATTTTTAATCAAGAAGATAAATAGATAATAAAATTTACATTTTACTTTTAGGTTTAATTGTATAATTTTGATTGAAGTGTGTCGAGTCGAAAAGGACATTCAAACACATTTAGAAGGGGATCAGAGAAGATGTTCCCCATTCTACTTCTGCCAAAAGGGTTCGAGACTTGAACCCTTGTTCGTTTCCTTGAAGTGTATCTTGAGAATAAAATTTTAATCGAGTTCAAAAATGTATTCTCCTTTATTCTATACTTCCTTTCAAGTCAGGTACAATTATGATTCGAGTGTATTCCAAGTTCCACATATAATTTTTTTTTACTATTTACATACGCATGTACTAGGTATATGTCGTACGTTATATAGTCCTACTCTTTATCTTACGATTTTTCTCCAACTATCATTCAAAATTGTACCGAGAAATTTTAAATTGAATGTTAAATTGAATACTTACGAAAATGTTCTAATTTAAATTCTTTAAATTTAGGAATCTAAAATTAGAAACTTCCAAAAATGAGTACTTCTTACTATGAGGCATCAGGAAATAAATGATTTTAATATTTTCAATTTGGAAAGGTGATTTTATATTTAATTTGAAAATTCTTCACAAGCCAAAAAAGATTTTAAAATCTATAAGCTGTGTTACAAAATTCGTAATAAAGTTTAGATCCAACAATCGGAATGGCCGTAAAAGAAGATTTTTATAATTCAAAATTTTTATATTACATATGTATTAATTCCATTCTAGAGAAAAATCTGTAATGAATGTTGGTTTTGCACCATAGTTCTAGACTATTTTATAAGGATGAAAATTAAAAAGTTGATAACATCATGTCCTTGATATATTATACGCTTGTGTTTAGAGGAATTATTTTTTTAATGACAGGGCTTCATTAAACCTATTTTTAGCACAATACTTTATATCCCAATTATTCTCAGTTAACTCAGTATCAAAATAAATTCGATTGAATATAAGTAAATTTCATCCAGTAACATATGCCTGAGTACCTTTTTTAAATTTATGGCGCTATATCTTTTAAAAGAACGCTCAAGATCTAACTTTTCGATACTGGTATTTTTTCACAATTAATTGCAGAATTATAAAATGAGGCTTTTTTATCGTTTCCGATTAAATTCTAGCAGTAAAGAACTATATATCCAATATTTTCCTAAAAATAGGTTTATTGCGTAACCAAATTCTTAAATAATCAAATATACACGTTGTGATGAACAGTTTTCTTTGAATTATCATTTGTATATACCTTGTAATGAAATAACAATATAATTTTAATTTTAGATACAATTTTAGCATAGTATATTGGCATATTGATAATTTTTTTCCGTCCCTTCAGTATCAATATTTCTTGAACCTATTATCATATAATTTAAAAAAATATAATTTTTCATCTTTCTACAGTCGTTCTCCATATTTCGGGATCAAGATTTTATTTTTGTGAAAAATTAAAAATTTGATTTCCAATCTCTACCGAAAACTGATTTTCAAAACCTGTGAACTAGTAAGCTCAAAATTCTGGGCCGGTTTACTTGAACTGGCCTAACTTTTTCAGATAAAAATTTTGTTATCCATATTGGGAAGTTCCATATCTCGGGAATGTCGTCTCTTCATTTTTATTTAAACTGTAAATTACATTCTTTATCACAAAACACAGCCGAGCCTGTTTCAATTAGTGCACAGCGTCAGTTTCAAATTTAAAAATTCCACATCTGTTTCAGCAAAATTGGATAACTTTTGTCAATTAAACTTTTTAGCTCTAATTTATCAGCACTTCCGCTTGTTAGTGGACTTCTATTTTATCCTAAAATGGCGATTTTAATTCTATGGAATATTTTTGCGCTTTACCGTTAACAAAATCTTTTTTTTTTCATTAATTTTATGTCTTAAAGGTTCAATTTCATCATTGAAACTGATTAAAAATTTAAGGTAATTGAATATACTTAAAACTGTCAAAATTTAATCACACTTAAAGTATCTTTGAGAAAAACTAAAATGTTAAATGAGGGCCTCGGCCTTTGTGTCGATTATTATTATTTTTACATTTATTATGATTAATTTGAATAGAAAAAAAGGTTTTATGTTATTCCAAAATACCCTTGATGAAAAAATTGTGCATCGTATGATTTCAATTTTTGGATTTACAGTCATGAATTAAGAGTTCTTTTTTAATTTTCAACCCTCAAAGGCAGAAATGCTTTGAAGTGTACAAATTTTATTTGAGAATTTTTTATAAATTTTGACAAAATCTAAAATTCTTGTGAAAATTATTATAATAATTTTGTACTGCAAACTTCGAAGACCGTCACCTTGGAATAATTATATCGTTAAGTGTTTCAATTCAAAAATGTCTGATTTGTTCAATCACTTTAATTTTAAGCTTAAAATTTAAATTGTAAAACCTCAATAAGACAATATCAAAAGACTCAATGAAATTGAAACCTTCATGCAAGCTTCCAAAATTAACAATTTTTGTATTTTTATTCTTAAATAATTATGAAAATTTTCTTATTTACTAAACGAGTGTTATCATAATCAAGAAGGGACTTCAATGAGGTTTTAAATCTCAGCGCATATTTATTTTTCTTACGTCTCACAGTGGGCTAAAGTGAGAAAGTTCGTGACAAAATCGTAGAACTTTCAACAGGGATGACCTAGAGGTATGGACTTTTTTTTAGATTTACAGATGAATAACTACAGAATAGAGGAAAAACACGGAGAAGCTGAAAATATATCTTTTTTACCTTGAAACTCTATGGCTAAATTGGACATTTTTTAATGAAAAGTTTTACCATTGCATACCATGGGCTCTCCGATATAATGTTACATACGTTGCACATATATTATAATAGATTTCGTCATGCCGAATCCAAATATGGGCTTTAAATCAGCTCAAGACTTCCTGTTTGCAAAAAAATAAAAATGAATTATCTATTTTAAACCGTTATGTCATGAATTATTTCCACCAATGTAAATTTGACTATTTGTCGTATTGAAGGGGTTTTGGGGTCGTCGAATTAGAATACAAAGTAAAAATTCAAAATGACGGATCCAATATGACGGACCAAAATTGGTAAGACTGAGCCGATATGACTGCAAATTACTTTAAGGGTGGTTTTGGGGTCGCTGATTCCGAATCTGAAGTCAAAATTTCAAAATTCAAAATGAACTTGGCTTTTTTTATGTCGTCGATTTCAAATCTATAGTGAGTAGGTTATATTCTCACCATGACCTTCCGCTATAATGGATCCTTCATTTTGAATTTTGACTTTAGATTCGAAATCAGTGACACCACCCCCCTCTCCCCCCTAAAGTTATTTGCATTCATATCGGCTCGGTCTTACAATTTTGGTCCGTCATATTGGATTCGGAAATTTTAATTTTTACATTTTTCCTTTGCATTACAGTTCGACATCCCCAAAACCCCTCTAATACGACAAATAGTCAAATTGACATCAGTTGCATTTTTCTTAAAAACAGAAAGCCCTAGGTTAATTTAAAGCTTATATTTAGATTTAGCATGATAAAACCTATTAGAATATATGTATAACATATTTAATATACTATCTGAGTGCCCATGGTATTCGATAATAAAACTTTTTTTCAAAAAATATCCATTTTAACCTAGATTTTCAAGGTAAAAAATATATATTTCCAGCTTTTCCGTATTTTTCCTCTATTCTGTAGTTAGTCAGTTGGAAATCTAAAAAGAATTCATCCCTTTAGATCATCCCTATCAAAAGTTCTACGATTTTGTCACGAACTTTTTCACTTTAGCCCACTGTGCGTCACCTACATGCAATCTAGAGCTTTTTTCGTAGCAGATTTAATTTCTGAGAAAAAATAAATATTTGTCGAAAATGACGGTAAAATGAGACACAAGTGAATTATCGCAAATATGGTCTTCCTCGTAGCCAATTCGAGATTCGGTTTGTATGTAGAAGACTGCGGTGGCAGGTGACGGCGTGTTGTGAGGTGCATAATGAATAATGCCAAAGCCGAACCACATGCCGTTCCTGTCCTTCCTCTTGGCTGACTGAATGACAGCCAGTCTGGGAAAAACTGCTGATTGGCTGAACAAGCTCGTGCCTGCCACGTCGCTCATGTTTGTGTGTCTACCTTCGTTCAAGTCTGATCGAAATCGAAATGCACGGTCAACCTCGACGAGGCCTACGCGACGTTCCGCAAAGGACACCCACGATCTCTCCTATAGAATTACATCAACCCTCGAAATTGCAGAAAGAAATTCTGTCACTCTACATTGGCTCATTTGGATCGTTGCCAAGTTTTAAAATGTATGCTCCACATTTTTGCAACAATCGATTGTAATCTCGTCTAATCAGTCAGGATTTTCTCACGTACGTCTACTGTTTATCACCTGTTTCAATAACACTGGGTAAAAAGATTTTGTTCATCATCAATTAATGGGACATTTCAGTATGTTTGTTTCCGCAGCATACGAGCTTAAAGGCGAAAATGTTCTATCTTTTCTCGTTTTCCAGAAAAACAGGTTTGAGAAGTGAAGAGGCCCGTTTTTGTGGCTATTTCTAAAAGGGCCGAAATTGAAGTCTTCAATATCGGCTGTATACTATGCTGGCTCTCACGGTGCTATTTTATCAAATTTTTAATACGAGTGATGAATTATTTTATTTTGTTGATAAGAAAATTTATATACTTACAGAAATATTGTTTTCTCCTTCTTTATGTGATATTGAGCATCACCTGTATAATTCATTAAATTTCGTAGCATCATTTCAAAAAACAAAAAATTCCCACGAATGAAAAATTATCGCCTGACCAACCTCGGTCTGTTTTACTTCCAAATCAATAAAAATCTCGTCTCCCTAGCCTTGAAATTTTCACTGATATCTATTGTTTTATCATCTGCTTCAATAATTTCAATAATAAGTTATATGCATCGTCTGCATGAATTATCGAAATTCGCAATACAATTTAAATAACATAAGAAAGTTCCTATATATGAAAAATGATCGCCTGTCCAAACTTGAAATGCTCTACTTGCGAATCGATAAAGATCTCGTCCTCCTAGTCTGGATTTTTTTATTTGCCTATATTCTTTAAATTACGTCTCATTCAATAATTGAATTAATAAATTATCTGCATAATCTGTACAAATGTAAAGAAATTGTAGCAGAATTTAAACAGCATGAATGAGGTTACTATGAGGGAAAAATTATTGCCTAACCAACTTGAATTGTTCTCCTTGCAAATCAATGAAGACCTCATCTTCCTAGTCCTGATTTTTCAGATGTCTATATTTTTATTATTCTTTTCATTAATTTCATTGATGAATTATTATCTTGATAGTTTGTCAAAATGAACGAATTTTGCAATACAATTAAAACAAGATAAGCAAAGTTGCTACAAAGGAAAAATTATAGCCTAACCAAGCTTGAATTTCTCTCCTTGCGAATCAATAAAGATTTCATCTTCCTAGTCTTGATTTTTAGATGTCTAATTTATTATTATTCTTTTTATCAATTTCAGTATTAAATTATTATCTTGATAGTTTATCAAAACGAACGAATTTTGCAGTACAATTTAAACAACATAAGCGAAGTTGCTACAAAGAAAAAATTATTGCCTAACAAAACTTGAATTGTTCTTCTTATGGATCAATAAAGATTTAATCTTTCTAGTCTTGATTTTTAGTTGTCTATTTTTTACTATTCTTTTCATTAGTTTCGTTAACGAATTATTATCTCCAAAGTTTGTTGAAATGAATGAATTTTGTAGGACAATTTAAACAACATAAGCAAAGCTGCTACAAAGAAAAAATTATTGCCTAACCAAACTTGAATTGTTCTTCTTATGAATCAATAAAGATTTCATCTTTCTAGTCTTGATTTTTTAGTTGTCTATTTTTTATTATTCTTTTCGTTAGTTTCATTAATGAATTATTATTTTGATAGTTTGTCGAAATGAATGAATTTCGTAGGACAATTTAAACAACATAAGCAAAGCTGCTAAAAAGGAAAAATTATCGTCTAACCAAACTTGAATTGATCCACTTTGAAATCAATAAAGATCTCGTTTTCATAGTTTGGATTTTTTCACTCGCCTCTTTCTTTTATATTATATCTCTTTCGATAATTGAAATAATAATAAAGTTTCTACCTAATCTGTACAAATGAACGAATTTTTTAGTACAATTTAAATAACATAAACAAAGTTACTATATAGGAAAAATGATTTCTTCACCAAACTTGAATTGATCTACTTGCCAATCAATAAAGATCTCATCGTCCTAGTCTTGCTTTTTTAGATGTCTATTTTTTATTATTATTTCCATTATTTTCATTAATGAATTATTGTCTTGAAAGTATGTAAAAATGAACTTGACCTAGCCAAACTTGAATTGTTCTACTTGCGAATTAATCAAGATCTCGTCTTTCTAGTCTGAATTTTTTCACTCGCCTGTTTTTTCATATTATGTCTCTTTTAATAATTTAATTATTACATTATCTGCATAGTCTGTGAAAATAAACGAATTTGTTAGAACAATTTCAAACAACATAAACAAAGTTAATAT
>CAKNXH010063349.1:6544-43137 GCA_932178445.1 Andricus quercusramuli
ATTAAAAATTCATCTTTTGGTAGAAAAGTAATCTTTTTTGTTGAAAATTAATTATTTTTAATTGAAAAGCGTTGTATTTTGGGTTCAGGATTCACCCCTTGTGGTTACAAATTCTACTATTTGGTGGCCAATTTATTTTTATTATTATTATTTTTTAAATTCCACTGTAGTATTAAAGAGATTTTTTTTTGTCAAAAATTAAACTATTTGATTCAAAATTAGTCTTCTTGGATTCAAAATTCATCTTTTGGTAAAAAAAGTAATTTTCTTTGATTGAAAATTCACTTTTTTTTGGTTAAAAATACTACTATTTGATGTACAATTTTATTATTTTTTGAAAATTCCACTATTTTCTTGAATTTTGTTGTTGTCTGAAAATCAACTATTCATACTTCTGGATTGAAAAATCATCTTTTGGTAAGAAAGTAACATTTTTTTGTAGAAAATTCATCTCTTATGGTTGAAATTTAATTCTTTTTGTTTGAAAAGTCTACTATTATATTTTGAGTTCAAAACTCATCTCTTTTGATTAAAGATTATACTATTAGGTGAGCAGTTTTATTATTTTTTGAAAATTCCACTATGTTGTTAAAAAGTTATTTTTTTCGAAAATTCAAATATTTTGTTGGAAATTATTCTTTTTGGATTACAAATTCATCTTTTGGTACAAAAGTAAAATTTTTTGTTCTTGAAACAATTCTTTTTATTGCAAGAGTCTACTATATTATATTTTGGCATCAGAATTGATCTTTTTTGGTTAAAAATTCCACTATTTGGTGGACAATTCATTATATTGTTGAAAATTCAACTATTATATTTAAAAAGTCATTTTTTGGCTGAAAATTCTTTTGTTAGGAAAATATTTTTAACTATCGTCTTTTGGGATTAAAAATGCATTTTTCGTAGAAAAGTAATCTTTTAGTTGAAAATCCACCTTTTATGGTTGAAAATTCATTCTTTTTCATTGAAAAGTCTACTATTATATTTTCGGTCCAGAATTAATTTTTTTAGTTGAAAAATATACTATTTGGTGAATAATTTACTAGTTTGATGAAAATTAAACTATTTAGTCAGTCATATTTTTTGATCGAAAATTCAACTATTTTGTTGGATATTCGTCTTTTTGGATTAAAAATGCATCTTTTGGTAGAAAAGTAATCTTTTTTGGTTGAAACGTCATATTTTATGTAGAAACTTCATTATTTTTAATTGAAAAAATACTATTATATTTTTAGTCCAGAATCCACCTCTTTTGGTTAAAAATGCTACTATTTAGTTGAAAATTGATTAATTTATTAATTAAAAAATTCAATAAAAATTGTAGTGCGAGATAAAATTATTTGAAACCGTAAAAACTCACGTTTTTCTAGGTGAGTTGATTTATAACATTCTAATTGTTAAATAATCCTTGGATATAATTTTCAATATCTTTGGTATTAGCGATTACTTAATGATTTATCATTGAAGAGTAATTATAAACAACTATTTTTCATATTTTATTATGAGAGTTTAATTTTAACAATATAGGTACATAACACAGTTATCATAAAATTCACTTTGTATTAAAATAAATCATTTTTATAATTGATTTTTTTGATAACTCTCCAATAAGTTCCCATAAATATCGAGAAAAAAAATTTTTGCTTTCGAAACCTTTCAAAATTTTAAATTTTGTTCAATCTTTTCAAATTTTAAATTATTTTTCAATATTTTGAAAACGTTTAAACCTTCTAGAATGATTCAAATATTTGCAAACATTAAACAAAACCTGCATAAACTTCTAAGCCTTCTGAATAACTTTTAAAATTATTCACATTTTTCCTAAAATTAAAAAAAATTCTGCATAATTAAAAAAATGGCCGTAAAAAAATCGGATTATTTGTAGACAATTTTGGAAATTTTTTGAAATGTTTTAATATTTTTCTTAATATTCTCTTCAAATTAAATTTTCAACGTAAGAAACCATTAAAAAAATTTCCAGAAATGTTAAATAATGTTTTCATTCTCTTGATTGATTCTTAAGAAGCTTCTAAACTTTTTGTTCGAAATCTTTCAAAATCTACATTTCATTTCAGATTTTAAAAATCTTTTCAAGTTTGCAATTGTTTTTGAATCTTTTTAAAACTTTTAAATACCTCTTAAACTTACTAGAATTTTTTTATAAAATTGTGTAATCTTGCAAAATTGAATATTTTTGCTTACAATCTTCTACAATTTTTTCGAAATTTGGAAAATAAAAGAATTCAAATCATTTGATATTTTCCCAGGAAGCTTAAGAATTTTCGTTATTCTCTTGAAACCTTTCAAAATTCTTAAAAAGCTTCTTTTTCAAAATTTTAAAAAATATACATTTTATTTGAAGCGTTTTTAAATATTCTTACGATTTTGATTATTGTAGAAGTTTTGGAGAGATTCGAACATAATTTAAATCTTTAGAAGATTTCAAAACGTTTCAAACAGAATGTAAATTTTTTTCAATTTCGAAACAAAGAAGTTTTTCGAAAACTTTAGAAAATAAAAACATCTTAAGATTCCTAGGAAAATATCAAATTATTCTTTATTATTATTTTTTTTAAGCAACACTTTTCAATTTTGCAAGATTACAAAATTTTATACGAAATTCGAGTAAGTTCAAGAGGTATGTAGAAGTTTTAAAAAAATTCAAAAATAATTGCAGACTTGACAAGATTTAAAAAAAATTTCAACGAATTGTACATTTTTGAAGATTTTGAACGAAAATCTTAGAAGCTTCTCAAAACTGCTGAAAGGTTTCACGAGAACAAAAAAAATTCTTAATATTGTTAAGAAAATTTTAAATATTTTTTTATATTAGAAAATTAATTCTAGGAGAATATTTAAAAACATTTCAGAAAATTTCCAAAATGGTTAAAAAATAACCCGGAAGATTTTACAATTTTTTTAATTATACAGAATTTCTTTTTAATTTAAATAAAAAATCGAATCATTTTAAAATATATTTAGAGGGTTCAGAAGTTTTGAAAATTTTATAAAATAATTAAAAATTTGAAAAGAGTTAAAAAAATGTAAAGAAAATTTGAATCTTTGAAGATTTCGAAGAAAAATTTATAAGTGTTTTAAGAATTTTGAAGGGTTTCAAAATAATAAAAAATTTTCACATTCAACAAATTATTTTAAATATTAAATTTTGTTTTTTACCTCGACAGGATTAACGTTTAGCGCTTCCTCCGTGACGGTCAAAGCATTGTCAATTAAATTGACCTTTTGACTTATAGACGCTATACTAATCAAAGGAACATCTTTAAATCTGTTGGGTACAGAATTCAAAGCCAACTGGAGACAATCCAAGGCGTTTCGAGGTTTTCCAACTACCCTCCAATACAATGATGCGAGCATTGACAAAACCCAATAGGCTGCTACGTTCTGTAAATTAATTTAATCTTGAATTATTTACTATCTACTCAAATCCTGGAATCCAGGGATCACAGCGCAAAAGGAGCTCAAAAAGGGGGAAATAGGGTGGTTTTTTCACGAAAAAGGGGAAAATAGGGGAAAGATTAAATATTTATTTTCATATGTCGAAAAAAACAATCTTTTTGTAAGACATGTTATATTTTTAAACAATTTTCAATGATTTTTCAATGATTTCTGCCATTAAATATTTATTTTTAAAAATTGGATGTACTTAGATCGTTGAAAATCCATCCAGAGTGATATAAAAAAGCCAGAGAAAAAATAAAATTAGTTCAAATACAAACTTTTGATATGTTCAACATCGTTCTCATAAATATTTCTTTTCAAGATCCAAAACAAGTAAAGAAAAAAAATTGAAATCGCTTAATATCTTCTGTTCTCTTTCTTCAATTTACAATTAAAACTTTTTTTTTTAATTGAAGAATAAATGTTGCCTTATTAAAATTTGTTTGATAATATACAAAAACATGTTTTTTGGATTGATTTGAAACTGAAATTGAGTTAGCTTGAACCAAAGAAACATGTCATTATTTTTTATTCATGGGAAACATTTTTTTCGTGGTGTTTATTCCGAAAAAGCAAAATAAAAAAAGGTTTCTTTGGTTCAAGCTGAATAAATTTCAGGTTCGATATATTCAAATTTTTTTAAAATGTGTTTTTGCACATTTTCAAAAAAATTGTAACTGAGCAGGAAATGTACTTTTCAATTTCGCCATTTTAAATTTTCAACAAAGAAGATCATTTTTGAACAAAATGATTGAATTGTTGAATTAAGAACGTCAGTTGTTAACCAAAAATCGAATAGTTACATTTTCATTTCAAGAAATTAATTTTCAATTGAAAAAATTGAATTTTCTCTCTAATTGTTGAATTTTGAAGCCTGAAAGAAGAATTTTCTACAATGCAGTTGATTTTTCAACACGAAAATATTAATTTTCAACCAACTATTAAAATTTTTAGTTAAAAAACCTAGTTTTTAACAAACAAACAAAAACTTTAACTAAAATGATGAATTTTTAACTAAAATGATGAATTTTTAATTCTCTACCAAACTATTGAATTTTCCAGAGAAAATTCAAATTTCCTACAAAAAAGTTGAATCTTTAATTCGAAAACACGAATTTTCAACAAGAGTTGAGTTTTCAACCAAAAAAGATTTTTTAGTCAATAAAGTAAAAAAATTTTATTGAAAATGTCGAATTTTAAATCAATAAGATTATTTTTCTACAAAACAGGACGAATTTTCAACAAATTACATACATTTTTAACCCAATATTTGAATTTTCAAAAAAAAAAAAGATCAAATTTGAACCAAAAATGGAATTGCTACATTTTCATTTCAAGAAACTAATTTTCAATTGAAAAAACAAATTTTCTACCAAATTTTTTTTATTTTAAACCAAAAAAAGGAATTTTCTACAAAACATTCGAATTGTTAACTGAAAAATGTAAGCTTTCAATACAAAAAATAATTTGCAATCAAAAATTGCAATTTTTAATTTAAAAAAAAAATGAATTTTTAACAAAGTAGTTTGATTTTCAACCAAAAAGACAGCTTTTCAACAAAATATATTTCCAACCAAATAGTTAAATTTTTAACCAATTTTCTGCCAAAAAACATAACTTTTGAACGAAATTTGAACTTTCAACTAAACTTTCATTCAACTTTCCGACTAAAAAATATCAATTTTCAAACTAAAATGTATTAATCTTCTAATAATTATTTAAAAAGTACTATATATTTTGTAACTTTTTGTAACTTTTTTTTGTTTGTAATTTTACATTCATAAATAGTTTACTGAAGTGCTTTACTTGCTTTAATTATTATTCAATAATGGGTATAATTTCAAATATCGTATATGTAAAGAGAAAAGGGGAAAAAGGGGAAGTTTTATGAGAATAAGGGGAAAAAGGGGAATTTCAAGAAAAAGGGGGAAGATTGTGCACCCTGAATTCGGGATAAATTCACAAGACTTTAAAACAATTCAAGTTAAATTCAAAAGAGTTCAAATGAATTAGAAAAAAAAAATTTAATCAAAAGAATTCCATTGATTTCCGTGAAAATGGAATGAATTTAGAGGAATTTGAGATAAACGAGAAGAATTTGATGAAATGCAGAAAAATTCAAGGGGAATTAAAAAAATGTTAATGAATTGAAAACAATTTAAATACATAACAAAACTTAATTGTATTCAGTAAATTTGAAGTGAGCTTAGAAAAATTCAAGGGAATTCGAAAGAATTTGAGGAAATACCTAAAAGTTCAAGACGAAGTAAAAATATTTCAGGATCAATTAAATGAAAACTTTTAAAAATTAAAAAAAAATCCATCGAATTAGGTAGAATTAAGTAAATTTAGAAGAATTTAAGTTAATTCAAAAAATGCAAGAGAATTCCAAAGAATTGAAAAGAATTCATGGTAAATTAATAAGAATTCAGGGGAATGCCAAAAAATAATTTCAAATCTTTAAACCCCTACTAATTTGTAACCAAAAAAGAATTGAAGTTAATTGGAAATAACTTAAAAAATTGAAAAAATTCCATTGATTTCAGTAAAATTTATGTGAATTTAGAGGAATTTGAGGTGAACGAGAAGAATTCGATGAAATTCATTTAAAAAGTCAAGCTGAATGCAGAAAACAATTCAAAATTATGAAAAAAACTCAGTTTAGAAAAATTAAAGAGAATTCAAAAGAATTTGATGAAATGCCTAACAATTTAAGGTGAGTTTCAAAAACTGCAAGAGGAATTAAACAAACGCTTTTTAAAAATCCATTGAATTGAGTAGAATTGAGTAAATTTAGAAGATTTCAACAGAATTCAGGCTAAATTGTATACGAATTCAGGGCGAATTCCAAATGAATTGCAAAAAATATTTTTAAATCTCTTCAAATTTTTGAAAACCTACTAATTTCTAACTAAAAAAATGACTAATGACTGCAAAATAATTGAAATGAATTGGAAATAATTTAAAAAATCCTTTGAAATGATTAAAACCCTTGGAAATCCCTTGAAATTGTTTATATCTTTTGAAAATGCCTTTTATTCTTTTAAAATACCCTAGAATATTGTAAAGTCTTTGAAATCTTTTCAAACTATTGAAATAAATGAAAAAATTCTGGGAATCATTTTAAATGTTCTAGAATATTTCAAATCCTTTACAATCTTTTGAAATACCTTGATATTTTTTAAAGGATTATTTTATTTTATAAATATTATATATTATATAATAATAACTTTTAAATACAATATTTAATTTGTTGAAAACAATTTGGCAGAAAATTTACCTATTTGGTTCAAAATTAAAATATTTTTTAAGATATTCATTTTTTTATTGAAAATTAATTCTCCCCAATACAAATTTAACTACACCATTTTTGGTTGAAAATTTATCTTTTTTAATTTAAAAATGCATCTATTTAGTTTAAAAAAAAAAAAAAAATTTGAACTAACATCAGATACATTGTTCAAAATATTTATTTATTGTTGAAAATTAATCTAGATCAGTTCACGATTCAAGCATTTTGTTGAGAATTCAATCTTTTTGGTTATAAACAACTGTTTTTTATTTAATATTAAAATATTTTTTGATGAAAATATCAACTATTACATTTTTTCCTGAAAATTACTATTTCTAGGTTGAAAATGCCACTGTTTTCTAGAATATTCGCGTTTTTAGCTCATAAATTAATATTTTCGGATCTAAAATTCAACCATTCGGTAGGAAATTTCACTATTTGGTTGAAAATTTATACAATTTGTTGAAAATTCGTCTTTTTTGGCAATTGTTTTTTCTGGTTAAACATTCACAATGTCAGTTGAAAATTCTTTTTTTTTGTTTTGTTGAAAATTAATTCTTTTAACTGAAAATTGAACAATTTTGTTGAAAATTCAACTAATTGAATTCTAATTGAAACTAATTCAATTGTTTTGTAGAAAATTCGTCTTTTTTGCCTTTAAATTTCAACAGTTTGGTAGATAACTACAAACTAAAAATTAATCAAATAAAATTAATTTATTAATATATAAAGTATTAAATATTAAATTAATTTCATTACAAATGATAATTTCCTGAATAATTTATTTCATCTAATTTCATTTAAATTTATAAATAAAATTCTTAATTTAAATTGGACTAATATCACATCCATTGTTCAAACTAATATATTAAAAATTTATGTAATTTGTTGAAAATTTGTTGGTTTTTTTTTGTTTATTTTTGTACAAAATTAGTTTTCTTGGTTGAAAATTCAACTATTCGGCTAAAAATTTATGCATTTTGTTGAAAATTCGTCTTTTGTGATAGAAAATTATTGAAAGATCGTCTTTTTTGGTAGAAAATCAATTTTTTGGTCAAAAATGTGACTGATTGAAAATTATTCTATTCTAGTCCTTTATTGTTGCTTAAATTCAACTGTTTTTTTTTAATTAAAATATCTTTTGATGAACTATCAACTATTACATTTTTCATTTAGAAATCATCTTTTAAAGATAAAGATTCAATTCCTCGATTCAAAGTTGAACTACTTTCTTAAATTCGAATTTTGGGTTAAAAATTCATACTTTTAGTTGAAAATTCGTTTTTTTTCGGTTAAAAATTAATTTTTTCAACTGAAAATTCAACTATTTTTAGAAAATACCAGTTCTTGTCTTAAACATTTAACAGTTTGGTAGAAAAATAAACTACTTAGTACAAAATGGAACTCTTTCATAGCAAATTTATTTTTTTATTGAAAATTATTTCTCTTAAATGAAAATTTAACTACTCCATATAAATTAATATATAGTACATTAATTTATTTCATAAAAATATTATTACTATTTGCATAATAAATTAATTTCATCTAATTTCATTTCATTTGATAAATAAATTTCTAAATTTAAATTAAACTAGCATCACATCCATTGTTTAAACTATTTAGTTGAAAATTTATGTGATTTGCTGAAAATTCGTTTTTCTTTGTAGAAAATTAATCTTCTTGGTTAAAAATGCACCTAATTAGTTGGAAATAAATCGACTTCAGTTAAGGATTTAACTATTGTCATTGAAATTCGTCCTTTTTTATTCAATGCAACTATTTTTTTATTTAAAATGGAAATCTTTTCTTGGTTAAAAAATCAAATATTACATTTTATGTTGAGAATTCATCTTTTTTCGTTGAAAATCCAAAACTTATTTGAAAGTTGAACTACTTAGCGGACAATTATGAGAGAATAGTGTCTTTAGTATCAGTTTTTTCGAAATAGTAGCAAAGTAGTCTCATCGCTAAAAACAAGTGTCAAATAGTATCAATAGTGTGGTGAGTCCAAGGCCTGAAATTAATCTCAGGAATCCAATTTAATTTTTCCTCTAAAAATTAATATTTAAACAATTTTTAATTAAAACAAGAGTTTTTACCGATTTTGTTGCTGTTAAGATTCTCTGTCCGATTTCAGCGACCTCAGCACCTTCAACTAAGGATGTTAAAAAGGGACTAAGAGCAGAATCGGGTTTTTTGTAACTCTCAGTTGCTTTTAAGAGAGACTTTGGAATGTACTTTTCGTCAAAAGTCTTCGCCGTGTAACAAGTTGGTTCATCCCAAGGCAATAAATGCTCTTTACCTTGCTCCAAGCCAATCAATTCACTCAAAAATAAATGTGTCCTAGAAAAAAAAGATGTTAAATTAAAATACACAGCTTCTAACACTTCACTCTGGTGGAAATAATTTCTGTAAATTTTAACGAATACTTTTATGAATTTGTACGAAAATTGGTGCGAATTTTTAATGCATTCTACAAATTTATTTAAAAAAATGTCCACAAATTTTTAGGAAATTTGAAACCTTTCGTAGTTATAATTTCTATGAATTTCTATGAAAATTTATGAAAATTTCTAGGAAAATTTATACAAATTTATAATGCATTTTACGAATTTTTATGTGATTTGTGACCTCACTTAATAAAAATGTTTATGAATTTTAACGAAAACTTTCATGAATTTCTATGATTATTTCTACGAATTTCGACAAAAATTTCTACAAATTTGTACAAATTTTCAAAAAACTTAAAAAATTTATCCAAAAATTTCCACAAATTTTTAGGGAATTTGGGATTTTTCTCAGTTATAATTTCTATGAATTTTAACGAAAACTTTTATGAATTTCTGTGATTATTTTTAAGAATATATACGAATTTCTACAAATTTTTAAAGCAATTAAAAATGTATACAAAAATTTGCACAATTTATTTAACAATTTGGGAAACTTTTCAGTTCCAATGTCTATGAATTTTAACGAAAACTGTTATGAATTTTTTTGACAATTTTTACGAATTTTTGATGCATTCTGAGAATTTCCATGACAATTTGTACAAATTTTTCGAGAATTTAGGACCTTTCTCAGTTATACTTTCTATAAATTTTGAAGAAAACTTTGACGAATTTTCACGACCATTTTTACGAATTTTTAATGCATTCCGACAACTTCTACGAAAATTTGTACAGACTTTTAGGGAACTTCGGACCTTTCTTAGTTACAATTTCTATGAATTTTAAACAACACGTTTATGAATTTCTATTAAAACTTCTAAGAATTTCTACGAAAATTTGTACGAATTTGTAAGAATTTTTCATGCATTTCAAGAATTTCTACAAAAATTTTCACGAATTTTTAGGTAATTATGGACCTTTTTTCGTTACAATTTCTATCAATTTGAACGAAAAATTGGATGAATTTCTACGATTATTTCTAAAAATCCTACGAAAATTTCTACGAATTTGTACGACTTTGCAATGCAGTCTAAGAATTTCTACGAAAATTTCCACCAATTTTTAGAGAATTTGGGAAATTGCTTAGTTATGATTTCTATGAATTTTAACGAAAATTTTTATAAATTTTTACGAATTTTCCATGGATTCTGAGAATTTTTACAAAAATTTATACAACTTTTTAAGAAATTTCGGAAGTTTGATGAATTTCTATGAAAATTTCTACGAATAATTGTACACATTTTAAGGGAATCTCGAACCTTCCTTAGTTACAATTTCTATAAATTTTAACGAAAATCTGTATGAATTACTTTGAAAATTTCTAAGAATTCCTACGAAAATTTGTACAAATTCGTAATTTTTTATAAAAACATATATTAAAAATTATGAAAAACTAAACCTTCAGATTGGAGGCGTAGATTTGCCCATTTTCTTACTAGGAGATTGTATTTATTCATAATTGTATGTAGAAATTTGTATTTTTCTAAGAAAAACTATGGAAAACTACCAATATTTTGCCAGTCGTAGATTTTCATTATTTTTTTATAAAAATTGGTAATTTCCTACCAAAACTTCTTTAAAAAATATGCAAAACACAACCCTCATTTTTGAATTGCAGATTTTCTTATATTTTCGTAGAAAATTATATTTATTCATAATTGTGTGTAGAAATTTGTAATTTTCTAGAAAAAATATGAAAAACTACGAATAGCTTTTGCAAATCGTAAATTTTGACTATTTGTTGTAAAAATTCGCAATTTTCTTTCGTGGAAAAATATATTTAATTGTAATTGAGTATAGAAATTTGTAATTTTCTAAGAAAAAATATGAAAAACTGCAAATAACTTTTGCAAATCGTGAATTTTCAGCATTTTTTTTTTACAAATTCGTAATTTTCTACAATACTATTTAAAATTATAAAAAACACAACCTTCATTTTGGAGATGTAGATTACTCTATTTTTCGTAGAAAATTATATTTATTCATAATTGATTGCAGAAATTTGTTATTTTCTCAGAAAAAATATGAGAAACTACAAATAGCTTTTGCAAATAGTAAATTTTGTTCTTTTTGTAAAAATTCCTAATTTTCTACACAAACATATTTTTAAAAATATGAATAACTCAACCTTTATTTTGGAATCGTAGACTTTCCTATTTTTTCATAAAAAAATATACTTAATCATAATTCATAGAAATTTGTAAACAGCTTTTGCAAATCGTAAATTTTCTTTATTTTTTGTAGAATTTCGTAGTTTTGTACAAAATACTATTAAAAAATTATGCAAAACCAAACCTTCACTTTAGAATCGTATATTTACCTATTTTTTCCATAGAAAATTGTATTTATTCATAACTGTGTGGAGAAATATGTAATTTTCTGAGAAAACAACATGAAAAACTACAAAAAGCTTTTGCAAATCGTAAATTTTCGATATTTTTTATAAAAATTCATATTTACCTACAAAAACCTATTATTAAAAATTATGACAAATTAAATCTTCGCTTCGGAGTCGTAGATTTACCAATTTTTTAGTAGAAAATTAAATCTATTCATAATTGTGTGTAGAAATTTGTAATTTTATATGAAAAAATATGAAAAACCACAAACAGCTTTTGCAAATCGTAAACTTCCGTTATTTTTTGTAGAAATTCTTAATTTTCTACAAAATACTATTCAAAATTATGAAAAACTTAATTTCAAAATCGTAGAATTGTCAATTTTATCGTAGTAAATTATATTTATTGATATGAAAAACGGAATCTATTTTTTCTAGACATGGAATTTCGTAAAATATAATACAAAGATTAGTAAAAATTCGTCAATTTCTACCAGGAAAATACACAAAAATTAAGATTACATTTTGCTCTTGTCGATTTTTATAATTCTTCTTAGAAAGTTTGTATTTTTCATAAAAAAATCATAATCATTCATTAAAAATCTTAATTTTTCATACAAATTCATACTTTTCTGTGCAAAATTATCGCAAAATCTACCATTTTCTACAATCATCTATGAAAACGTTTGCGTAAAACGTTGTAATTTGTCACAAAATTTTTTTTCAACCAGGGCATACTATCATTTTAATTAAACTTACGCATATCCTTTATTTTCAGGAGGTAGGTAGGCAGGTACATATTTTTTGGTGTCCTCCAGGAAGGGCATGTAACTTTCGCACTGAGCCTTTTCGGGCCATTCAGCATCCTCAAATTCTTCGAGGGACTTTTTGATTTTCAAGTTATAGTACTTAGGTCTATCGGTTGGTTCCATAAAAACAGAGAAGAATTCACTTCCCTTCCCGTCAATGTATTCCATCGTTTTGCTCATCTGATCTTTATTGCCTACCAAAAAATAAATTCATATTAGTTTTTTTTATAATTTAGGAATCCGGGTGGCCATTCGGCGGACGATTTCAAATTCCTGGTTTTTCCCGGTCAACTTTTTCAATTTTCCCGGTCAATTAAAATTAACATTCATATTTGCCGCTAATCGCAAACATTTATTTGAATTCATGACGTTTATTCTAAACATCCTTTAACACAAGCGAGCAAAAAATTGTAAAATAGATTAATTTTGAAACGAATTCTTAAATTTTCCACTAAAAAATATCAATTTCCAACAAAAAAAATGAAAAAGTTAAACTTTTATTAGAAAAAATTGATTTTCAACAACAAAAAATGGATTTTCAAGAAAATAGTTCAATTTTCAACCTAACTGATAAATTTTCAACTTAAATGGTGAATCTTCAGCTGTACGAAAAATAAATGTTCAACCAAACAGAAGAATTTTCAACTAAAACTAGAATATTCAATTGGAATAAGATAATTTTTCAGTTAAAAAAATTACTTTTCACAAAAAAACTAACTTTCGAAAATAAAATGATGCACCTTTAACTAGAATAGTTGAATTTTTCACCAAATAAATGAATTTTCAAGCAAGAAGATTAATTTCGATCAAAAACGATGAATTTTCAACTAAAAAAGATCACTTCTCAATCAAAAATTGAATAATTAAATTTATTGTCAAAAAATGATTCAACCAAACAGAAGAATTTTCAACTAAAACTATGGAATATTCGATTGAAATAAGTTAAATTTTCAGTTTAAAAAATTACTTTTCACAAAAAAAGACTAACTTTCAAGAACAAAAAAACCAACCTTCAAAAAAATACTTATATTTTCAAACAAAGTGATACATTTTTAACTAAAATTGTAAATCTTTAACTGGAATAGTTGAATTTTAAACAAGAAAAATAAATTTTCAACTAAAATGATGAATCTTTAACTATAATAGTTGAATTTTTATCCAAAGAGATGAATTTTCAAGCAAGAAGATTAATTTCTACCAAAAACGATGAATTTTCAACTAAAAAAGATAATTTCTTAACCAAAAATGGAATAATTAAATTTGAAGTCAAGAAATAAATGTTCAATCCGAGAGATAAATTTTTTACTAAAATTATGGTTAACATTTTCGATGAAAATTCACCTTTTTGGGTTGAAAATTCAACTGTTTTGTAAAAAATTAGTATTTTCGGCTCGAAAATCAAACAATTTGGCAGAAAATTCAACTATTTGGTTTAAACTTGATGTATTATGTTGGAAATTCGTCTTTGTTCGTTAAATCAAACTGTTTTTTATTTTGAATTAAAATCATTTTTTGTTTAAAGATTCATATTTTTCGTTGAAAAATCTTTTTTTTTGTTTCAATTCATTTTTTTCAACTGAAAATTGAATTATTTTGTTGAAAACGAAGTTGACTGGTTGTAAATGAACTTTTTTGTTTAAAACCATTTTTCAATAATTCAATAATTTAGTTTTAAAAATTCAGAAAAGGAAAAATATAAACTAAAAATTAATCAAAAAGAATTTAAACTAACTACACATTCATTGTTGAAATCATTCTTACAAATTTATGTAATTTATTGAAATGAAAATTAAATGAAAATATGAAAATTAATCTTCTTGGTTAAAAATTCAACTATTTAGTAAAACAAATATGTATTTGGTTGACAATTCGTATTTTTTGGTAGAAAATTAATTTTTTTATTTAAAAACGCAACTTTATTGTTGAAAATTAATCCTGTTTAATTGAAGATTCAAGAATTTTGCTGAAAATTTATCATTTCTGATTATATTCAACTTTTTTTTACTTAATATTAAAATTTTTTGATTAGACATCAACTATTACATTTTTGTTAGAAATTAGGACTTCCAGGATAATAATGCCACAGTTTTGTAGATAATTCATCTCTTTGGCTTTAAAATCCAACAGTTTTTTGGAAAATTCGTTTTCTTTTTATCGTTAATTAATCCATTTAACTGAAAATTTAACTCTTCCATTTTTGGTTTAAAATTGGTCTTTTCTAGTTGAAAATTAAACTATTCAGTTGAAAATATATGTATTTTGTTTAAAAAATCTGCTTTTTGGTCAAAAATTATTTTTTTTTTAAATGCAACTGTATTGTTGAAAATTAATCTTTTTTAATTGAGGATTCAAGTATTTTGTTGAAAATTCGTCTTGTTTGGTAACATTCAACTGCTTTTTATTTAAAATTAAAGTTTTTTTTTGTTTAAATATCAACTATTACATTTTTTGGTGAAAATAAATATTTTCTGGTTGAAAATTCAACTGTTTGGTAGACTTCTTGGTAGACTTTGGTAGACTTCTTCGACTTAAAAATTCTACTTTTTTGTGCAAAATGTATGTAATTTGTAGAAAGAATTCATATTTTTTGTTGAAAATCGAACTATTTGATTGACGGTCAATAGTATAGTGGGTTCGAGGCCTGACTTTATAAAAATTAAGAAATGTAACTAGTATATTCTTGTAAATTAAAAAAATTAAATTAAAAAATATTAATTAAAAATAAAAATAAAATAAAAATAGGGGAACGAAGAGGGCTACTTCCAAAACCCCTTTCTTCTAATTTTCTCTCATCTTTTTTTATTTTTATTTTTTTTTATCGCAATAAAAAAATACACTAAATCTACCAACGTTTCGATGTTCATTTAACAACCTTTTCAAGACTATGAAAAAATAAAGAAGGAGTTTTTTCCTGATTTCTAAGAATTTAGTAGTTAAACCTCGAGAGAAATTTAAATTTCAGACTTCACACTCTTGACCCTATTCTCCTTTTTTAAAAAGAATTCCTCTTTTTTCCTCTGTTTTCAAGAAACATCCCCTTTTTCAAACAATTTCTGGTTGAAAGATAATTCTTTTTCGTTGAAAAGTCTATTATATTTTTTGTTGAAAATTCATCTTTTAGGTTAAAACTTATATTATTTTGTTTAAAATCCAAATTTTGTTGAAGTCATCCTTTTTGGTTCAACATTCAACTATTTTGCTGGAAAAATCAACTATTGGTTAAAAATTCAACTGTTTATAGGAAATTTCTCTTTTTTTGGTTGAAAATTCATCTCTATTGGTGGACATTTTTTTTAATTCAGCTGTTATGTTCGAAATTAAACTATTGTTTTAAAATGTACTTTTTTTGTTAAAAATTCAAGAACTTCGTGAAAGTAGAACTACTTTTAAAAAATTCACTTTTAGTTTGGTTGAAGATTCATATCTTTGGTTGAAAATTGAACTATTTTACTGAAAGTTAACTTTTTTGTTAAAAATTTATATTTTTGGGTTGAATATTCAACTGTTTTGTTAAGAATTCGCCTTTTCGGCTTGAAAAATCTACAATTTGGTTGCATTTTTTTTCTTCATTGACTGAAAAATCTATCTTAGTTGCAAATTTGTCTTTTTTGGTTTGAAAATTCAACCTGTTTGGTTGAACATTCAACTATTTTGCCAGAAAATTCAGCTATTTGGTTGAAAATTCCTATTTTCGGTTTATAAATTCAACTGTTTGTAGAAAACTAAACTTTTCGGGTTGAAAATTCATCTCTTCTGGTAAAAAGTTTTTTTTTAAACTTCAACTGTTTTGTTGAAAATTCAACTATTTTGTCAAAATATCAATTTTTTTTAAATTCAACTGCTGGTTTGAAAGTTGAAATGCTTTTTAAAAAATCAATTTTTTTGACGATTCATATCTGTAATTGAAAATTCAACTTTTTTATTAAAAAGTAACTTTTTTGTTGAAAATTCATATTTTTTCGATGAACTCAACGGTTTATAATTAAAATAAAAATATTTTTTGATTGTACCAGCTATTACATTTTTCGTTGACAATTAATGTTTCTTGGTTGAGAATTCACCTTTATTAGTTGAAAATTCAACTAACTGGTTGAAAGTTGAACTACTTTATTAACTGAAAAATTAACTATTCCATTTGTTATTCAAAATTGATTTTTCTTAGGTGAAAATTAACTTTTTTGTTGGAAATTCATATTTTCGGGTTGAAAATTCAACTGTTTGGTAAAAAATTCGCCTTTTTTGTTAGAAATGTAATAATCTTAAAGAAACTTCAACTATTTTGTTAAAAGTTGACTTTTTTCTAAGAAAATGCATACTTTGGGGTTAAAAATTCAACTGTTTTGTAGTGAATTGGTCTTTTTGGGCTAACAATTCATCTTTTTTGTAGAACATTAATCTTGTTTTGGTTAAACCGTCAACTGGTTGAAAATTAAACTGTTATGGTTGAAGATGAAACTATTTTGTTGAGAATTCATCTTTTTTCGACAAACTCAACTATTTTTAATTTAAAATTTAAATTTTGTTGGTTTTATCAACTATTAAAATTTTCGTTGACAATTAACTTTTATTGTTTGAGAATTCATCTGTAAACTATTTGGTTAACAATTCATATTTCGGGTCGAAAATACAACTGTTTTGTAGAAATTTCGTATTCTTGGATTGAAAAGTCAACTGATTGGTTGATAATAATAATAATAATATTTTCGGGTTAAAAATTCAACTGTTTTGTAAAAAAAATCGTCTTTTTTGTTAAAAATTCATATTTTTGTGATTAAAGTGTTTTATATCAAAGTCATCTTTTTAGATTAAAAGTTTAACAATTTTAAAGCAATTTCAACTATTTTATTAAAACTTGAATTTTTTGTTAAAAAATCAACTTTTTGTAGAAAATTCCCCTTTTTGGGTGGATAATTCATCTTTTTTTGATGAATTCAACTGTTTTTAGCTTCAAATTGAATTTTTTGTTGTTGTATCAACTATTACATTTTTAATTGACAATTAATTTTTATTGGTTGAGAATTAATCTTTTTTTGTCGAAAATTCAACTGCCTGGTTAAAAGTTGAATTACTTTGTTGAAACTTTATTTTTTTTTGGTTAAAGATTTATCTCTTTGAACAAATTTTTTTTTTTTTTTTTAAATTAATGTTTTTAACTGCAAATTTAATTATTCAATTTTCGGTTTAAAAATACAACTATTTGGTAGAAAATTCGTCCATTTGGTTGAAAATTCGTCTGTTCGGTAAAAAATGAAGCTTCTTGGTTGAAAAATGATCTTTTTGGGTTGAAAATGCAATTTTTTTGGTACAAAAGTAAACTATTAAGTTGAAAGTTCATTAGGGTGGTCCAAAAATTCGACTTTCGATTTTTGGTGATAATTCCCCCCCCCCCCCATTTTGTTCGTTTTCCGGAAAAAGAAATTCCGTAATTTTTTTTTCAATTAACATGGGGTTTTAAATGGGAAAAGCTCGATTTTCAAAAAATGGAAAAAATAAGTACTTGTTATAAATTTTTTGTCAATTAAAGTATTGTCACCTCTTGAGGAGTATTTAAGTAATAATTTCCACCCAATAGCTTTTAATTTTGACACACCTGAACCCCTTTAATTGTGCCCGGAAAATGCCCCAAAAAATGCAAAATAGCAGCTTTCTATCAAATTCATGCTAAAGACGGTATTTAAAAAAAATTTCAACATGAATTATTTTTAATCGATGAGTAACGAGTTTTAAATTATATTTTAAATAATTTTGAATTGCTTAAACAATTAGTATTTGTTTAAACAATTAGTATTTGTTTAAACAATTTTTCCCCCTGTAAAGCGTGAAAAATTATTACTTTCTGGAATTAATGACACAATTAAAGGAATTTGAGAGTAATGTTTTTTTTCTACAGAATATTTAGCAATTTTTTAAATAATTTTTGTTTGTTTAAACAATTTTTGTTTGTTTAAAAAAAATTTTCTCTGCAAATCGAGACAATTTATTCTTTTCAGCAATTAATGACACAATTAACGAATTTTAAGAATAATATTTTTTTGCTTAAGATACTCTGAAATTATTTAAACAATTAATAATCATTAATAATTATTAATATAAGCCATTTTTGCAGTCTGTTATGAGTAGTTGTTGTTTCAGATCATATTCGTTAAAATGAATAATTTTTTTAATGAATTTCTGGTAATAAGCATCAACAAATATTTTTAAACAAACAAAAATTGTTTAAACAAATAAAAATTATTTTAAAAATTGCTAAATATTCTGTGGAAAAAAAATATTACTCTTAAATTCCGTTAAATGTGTCATTAATTCCAGAAAGTAATAATTTTTCACGCTTTACTTGGGGAAGATTGTTTAAACAAATCAAAATGGTTTAAATAATTACCAAACATCCTTCAAAAATGTATTGCTTTCAACATTCTTTAATTCTGTCATTATTTTTAGAAAATAATAACTTTTTACGATTTTAGGGAGAAAAAATTGTTTAAACAAATCAAAATTGTTTAAATAATTACCAAACATCCTTCAAAAATGTATTGCTTTCAACATTCTTTAATTGTGTCATTATTTTCAGAAAATAATAACTTATCGATCAAAAATAATTCATGTTGAAATTTTTTTTAAAAATACCGTCTTTAGCATGAATTTGATAGAAAACTGCTATTTTGCATTTTTTGGGGCATTTTCCGGGCACAATTAAAGGGGTTCAGATGTGTCAAAATTAAAAGCTATTGGGTGGAAATTATTACCTAAATACTCCTCAAGAGGTGAAAATACTTTAATTGAAAAAAAAAATGTATAACAAGTACTTCTTTTTCCCATTTTTTTGAAAATCGAGCTTTTCCCATTTAAAATCCCATGTTAATTTCAAAAGCCCGGGGGCACGGGTTAACGTTGAAAAAAAAATAAAATAAAAAATTACGGAATTTCTTTTTCCGGAAAACGAACAAAATGGGGGGGTTTTATCACCAAAAATCGAAAGTCGAATTTTTACAGGTATAAATTTGGACCACCCTAAAGTTCATATTTTCGGGAATAAAAAACAAATCTTTTGTAGAAAATTTGTATTCCTGGCTTTAAAAGTCAAGGTTTGTTAAAAAATTAACTGTTTTGTTGAAAATTCATATTTTCGGTTCAAAAATTCAAGTTTTTTCGTAGAAGAATCATCTTTCTGGATTGAAAATTCCAAAATTTTATAGAAATTTAAACGATTTTGATGAAAAATTGACTTTTCTTTCGGTAGAAAGTTCATCTTTCTTGGTTAAAAATTAATTTTTCAGTTGAAAATTGATTTCTTTTGTTAGAAATTTAATCTTTCTTGGTTAAAAATGTAACTATTTTGTGGAAGATATTATTTCCTAAATTTTAAATAAGGGATGACGATTATTACCGTGCACAATCTTAGACTTTATCATCTGCTCGTTGATCTTCTTAACCTGATTTTCCACATTCGATAACAATTGCAAACTGACGCTAATATCAATCTGTAAATTGTTAACGAGTGCCTGTCGATCCGTTACCATGTCACAAGTTAAAACTGATTCGTCCCCACCTCGTTTCATGCAAGATTGACCACGTTTAGAAAAGGAATGCAAATCCTCCTCCTCCTCAAAATCCGTGTGCATTTTTATAATTGACGAGTGTGCTTCTTCCCACAACATTCGTTCCTGCAGTTTGAACCATTCCTCTTGCTCATTTTGATAAGTGTAAAGCTCCGCTAAAATATTCTGCAATTGCCTAATGGACAAAAAGTTCAGAATTAACATTTTAAATTAAAATCAGTTGGATGAAAACAAATAAGGCACTGAGAATGCTAACTAGGTTTCCAGAAATAACAAGATATGGGACTAATGGCAATTTTTTGTATTTATTTGCTTTGCTGGGTGAAAATTCATTTTCAAAATTCACTGATTTTTCCTTGACCAATTTTTTATTTTCCTTATTCGTTAACATTCAAATACCAGCTTTGTAATGTAATAATATTTTTAACACAAGGTCTTTTATAAGCGAAATAAAACAATATTTCAGATACAAAATTTAAAATTTTCAAATTTATTTATTTATTTTTAAAAAATGACTTTTCTACCATATAACATGATTTTTAACCAAATACTTGCATTTTGTACAAAATATTTAAATTTCCAACAAAATAATGAAATTTTCAACATAATACTGGAATTTCCAACAAAATAATTGAGTTATCCACAAAATCATTGAATTTTCAACCTGAAAACATGAATTCTCATTTTTTTTAAAGTACAATGATTGATATTTCAATGAAAAAATATGAAATTTCGTTCAAAAAATGAATTTTAAAACCACAAAGACGAATTTTTAACAAATAAAGATTTTTCAGTCATGAAGAAAATTTTGTACCTAAACTGTTGAACTTTCAAGCCAAAAGACGAATTTTCGATGTACAAAATTGTATTTTCAATCAGAAAATATGAATTTTCAGCAAAAAAAAATAATTTTCAACAAAATTAGGTCAATTTTCAACAAAATATTTAAACTTTCAACCAAAGAGATGAACTTTCAACTAAAAAAATAATTAATCTTCAACGAAGAAATGATTTCTCAACAAAGTCGTTAAACCAAAATTTTGAAATAAAATAGTTGAATCCGCAAGCAAAAACAAGATTAATTTTTAAACAAACCGTTGCATTATCATCCAAGAAGAGTGAAATTTCTACTCAAACAGATAAATTTTCAAATCAAAAAATCAAATTAAAAAAAAAAATTTCAAATTCTCATCCAAAAAAGATTTTAGTTTTACTATTCAGCATTGAAATATGATTTTTAAACAAGAAGCCAATTTTCTACGAAGATACTGATTTATCAAACCCAAAAAGAGAAATTTTCAACAAACAGTTGAATTTTTAAACAAAAAGGATTACTTTTTAACAAAATTATTGAATTTTCAACCAAATAGTTGCATTGTAATCAAAGAAAGATGAAATTTCTACTAAAACAGATGAATTTTTGAATAAAAAAATCAGGTTTAAAAAAAAAAAGTTTAATTTTCACCAAAAAAAGATTTTAGTTCGACTATTCAACATGAAAATATTAGTTTTAAACAAGAAGTCAATTTTCTACAAAAATACTTAATTTTTCAACCCAAAAAGACGAATTTTCAACAAAACAGTTGAATTTTCTAACCAAAAAGGATGACTTTTAAACAAAATTGTTGATTTATTCAACCAAACAGTTGCATTCTTATCCAAGAAAGATGCAATTTCTACTAAAACAGATGAATTTTTAAATTAAGTAAACCAATGTTCAAATAAATAGTTGAATTTTCATCCAAGAAAGATTTAAGTTGACTTTTCCACACCAAAATATGAATTTTAAACAAGTAAATTTTCTATGAAATAGTTCAATTTTCAACCAAAAAGAATCACTTTTTAATAAAACTGTTAAATTTTCAAACAAATAATCAATTGTATAGCTAAAAATATAATCTTCAGGAGAAAGAATTTGCAAAAATAAAATAAAATATAAATATAAATACAAGGCAAATAAATTACTAACAAGAATAAATCAATAAATAAATTACTAACTAAAAAAACCTGGAAGAGTTGAGTATAAATAATATTTGTTCAGTTTCCACGGATTCAATTAATATGTTTAATTAAGAAAGATTTGACAAATTATATTACAGGATATTTAAAAATATATTAGCACCATCGTTTAATTGGATAACTAAATAATACTCAAAACATCATTAATAATTTCTGGAATTTATCTCTAAAATCCATGAATTAAAAAAATAATTTAAACAAATTTTTATTACACTTGCAATTCAGTGCATATTTAGGTAAAATTAATAGGGTTACTATATTACATTCAATTTGAACCGCTTAAAATTCCTAACTTTTCAAGTTTTTTTCCAATTTTTTATCTTTTTTCCTTTTCAACTATTTTGTTGAAAATTGATCTTGCTTGGTTATAAATGACCTTTTTGTTGAAAACTCAGATTTTCGGGTGTAAAAGTCGAATTGCTTCTGAAAATGTTAAACTATGTATGATTGAAAATTAAGTTTTTTGTTGAAAATTATTATTTTTTTTCAAATCCATAACTTTAGTTTACTGTTCATTCAACATTTTAGTTAAAAGTTCAACTATTTGGTTAAAAATTTATTTTGTAGTCGAAAATTCATCTTTTTCAGTTTGAAAATTCATATTTTTTGCTCGAAAATTCGACCAGTTAGTTAGAAATTACCTTTTTTATTGAAAATTCATACTTTTGAGTATAATATTATATTGTTTGTACAAAATTTATGCTTTTCGGTTAAAAATTCAGCTATGTGGTAGAAAATTAACTTTTCTGTTGAAATTTCATATGTTTTGGTAAAAAATTCAACCATTTGGTTAGCAATTAACTTTTTTATTGAAAATTCATATTTTTGAGTTGACTATTTCATGGTTTTGTACGACATTCTTGTTTTTCAGAATAAATTGAAACTATTTTTGTTAAAAATTCAACCATTTGGTTAGAAATTCATCTTTTTGAGTTGAATGTTTCATTGTTTTGTACAACACTCATGTTTTTGTGTTAAAAATTCAACTATTTTCGTTAAAAATTCTTTTAAAAAAACTTTTTTGTTCAAATTTTGTATTTCTGAGTTAAACAGTTCATTTTTTTGTACAAAATTCGTGTTTTTGGATTCAAAATTAAACTATTTTGGTTGAAAATTTAACTGTTTGGTTGAAAATGAACTTTTTAGTTGAGAATTTATATTATTTTCTCGAAAATTCAACTATTTGGTTATAAATTAACTTTTTTTATTGAAAATGCATATTTTCGAGTTGAGCATTTAATTGTTTTGTACAAAATTCGTATTTTCGGGTCAAAAATTTAACCAATTTGTAGAAAATTCGTCTTTTTCACTTGAAAATTTAACAATTCGGTAAAAATTTCAACTATTTGGTTGAAAATTAACTTTTTCGTTAAATATTTAACTATGTTGTTGGAAATTAACAGCACTAAAGAAAATTCGTCTTTTTGGTTTAAACATTCAAGTAGTTTCGTTAAAAATTCAACTATTTGGTTGAAAATAAATATTTTTATGTTGAAAATTTAACTAATTTGTAGAAAATTTGTCTTTTTCACTTTAAAGTAAAAAAATCTGGTCGAGAATTCATCTCTTTCGTAGGGAATTAATCCTTTTGATTGAAAAATTATCCTTGTAATTGAAAATTCAACTACTTGGATAAAAAATGTTCCATTTTTTTGTTAAAAATTAATACATTTCGAATTGAAATCTTAGGAATATAGAGCGTTTTTAATCGAATTCAACATGACACCAGCATTAATTTTATTTTTGAAAATATACTCCCCTATTTTCGTAATAAATCCCCTTATTTTCCTTGGTTTGAATTCGAATTAATAAATTGAATAATAGTAATAAAATATAATAATATACTAAAATAATAATTAATAAGTTAAATTTGGGTTGAAAACACTTTTGTGCTGTACAGTCTGCATTAGCTTCTACAATTTTCTTAGAATTCATAAAGGGGTTTTCAACATACTGCAGAAATTTTAAATTTATTTATTTCAACCAAAAAATATGAATTTTCAATCTAAAAGGGCAAATTTTCAAGAGAACAGTTAAATTTTTGACCATAGAAGACGATTTTAAACCAAATAGTTCAGTTTTCCATGAAATAATTAAATTTTCAACAAAATAATTGAATTTTTAAACAAATTGTTGAATTTCTTACCTACAAAGATGAATTTTGAACCAGTTTGAACAAAATAATTATATTTGAAAAAATTGTCGAATTTTTAACCAACTACTACAAGTTTCAACCAAATAATATAAATAGTCGAATTTATAATGAAAAAAAGATTCAACTTCAACCCAAAACAGATGCATTTTCAATGCAAGAGTTGAATTTTCAATAAAATAATTTTTCAACACAATACTGCAATTTTCAACCTAATAGTTGAATTATCAAACTCAAAATATTAAACTTCAACAAAAAACAGTTTCAATTTTCCAACCCAAAAGAAGAATTTTCAACAAATAAAGATTTTTCAATCCGAAAGTGTAAATTTTTAACAAAAAAGTTAACGTTAAACGAAACAGTTTCATTCTGAACTAAGGACGGGAAAATTTCCAGTCAGAAGATAAGTTTTCTACCAACAAAGACTGATTTTCAACAAAAAAGATCAATTGTCAACCAAAAATGGAAGAGTTTCATTTAGAGTTTCAAAAAATAAAATGTAACAAACAAAAACGAATTTTCAACCAAATATTTAAATTTTCAAGCAAGGAAATGAACCTTGGACCAAACAAATAAATGCTTAACATACTAATTCAACTATTACCCAAGTAGTTGAATTTTCTATTAGAAAAGATACAAAAACCAAATTTCTAAATTCTTCTAGGCATAAAAGCAACCATACACATAGAAAATTAATAATATTAATGCAAAATAAATTTTGTTTCTAAATATATTTAAAACACTTTTTAGTTGTGTTTTCAAGTCAAAAAGATAAATTTTCAACCAAAGAAATGAATTTTTAATTAAAATGATGAATCTTCAACCAAAAATGAATGAATGTTGAACCAAGATTAGAATAGCTAAAATGTCAGAAAAATAAATGTAAAAAAAAAATAATTCAATATTATATATTTTTTCGTGATAAAAAAATGATTTTTTATCAAAATAATTCAATGTTAAACTAAAAAAGCTAAATTTGCAAACCAAAAATATGATATTTCAGTTTGCAGTTAGAAAAGTAAATTTAAAAAAAAAAACTATTTTTCAGCAAAATTAATTAGTTTTCAACGAAAAATATAAATTTTCAAGCGAAAATGGAATAGTTATATCTTCAGTTAAAAAAATTTATTTTCAACTGAAAAGAAACGAATTTTCAATGAAAGAAATTATTTTTAAATCACAACGATGAATTTTCAATCAAAAATATGAAATTTTGTTGAAATGGTGGATTTTTCAACCCAAAAGATGAATTTTCTATCAACAAAAAAAAACTAATTCTCAACTAAACAGTTTTTTATCAATAAATGTTCTACCAAAAATAAAGTAGGATGATTTTTATTCAGTGAAATAAATTTCCAAACAAAAAACAAACGAATTTTCAACCAAAGTAATTAATTTTTATCCATGAAGATGAAATTTCAACTAGTGAGAGTACTTTTTTTTCCAAAAAAGACGGATTTTCAACAAATAGTTAAATTTTCACCGAAAACAGATCAATTTTCAACTAAAAATAGTTAAATTTTCAGTAGAAAAAATTAATTTTCAATAAAATTAAAATAAATTTTTAACGAAATAGTATAATTTTCAACCAAGAAGATTAAATTTCTATAAAAAAAAATCGACAAAAAAGGGAAGTTATATTTCCAGTTTGAAAAATGCATTCTAAATAAGAAAATCTAATTTTCAACCAAAAAGATCAATCTTCAAATTTTCAACCACAAGATAAATTTTTAACAAAGTACATGAATTTTCAACGAAATATTTGAATTTTTAATGAAATTTCCAACCAAAAGGATGAATCGGTCATCAAGAAGATTAAATATTCTCCCACAAAATTCGAGTTTTCAAATAAAGTACAGGAATTTTAAACCAGATATTTAAATTTTCAACTCAAGAAGATAAGTTTTAATGATACCTACATTAATTTTATTTAAAAAAATATATATATTCCCTATTTTCGTGATAAATCACCTTATTTCTCTTGGTTTGAGAGCATTATGGGCTCAGAAGTCTGCACTAGCTTCTACAATGTTCTCTAAATTTTCTGTTATGAATTCTATCACAGAAAACGTTTTCTGTTTCTCCAGTAAAATTTCATTTTTGGATTTTACCTAGTTGTCATTCTCAGTGCTCGAATTTTAAAGGGGTTTTCAACATACTGAAGAAGCGAAGTCAAAGTGTTTTCCAGTTTCTGATGACAGAGAATAGCATGTTTAGCATCTCTCGCTTGATCCATTGTCGGTGCGAGTTTCAGAGAATTATCATAGCAAGCAATGGATCGATTATAATCTCCCAGAGAAGCATAAACATGACCCAAGGCTAAATGCTGATGACTTTGATTTGGAGCGTAATCGATCGCAGAATGTAAAATAATTGCCGCCTCCGCAGAATGCTTTGCTGCGTGTAATATTCCCCCAGTTGTTAGGAGAGGAATATCCCGAAACTGCCTTAAAGTAAAGATTATAAGTTATTAATGAAAAAAAAATTAGTAATTCAGGCCTCACAGTCTCTATGGGATAAAAAATAGGGTAAAAAGGGTACTTTATTCCCGTAGATTTTTCATTGGTATGGTTAGTTTTCCATTTTTTTTGAAGAAATTTTTTAACTAGCTTTGAAAAATCTTTTAAGCAGTTTAAGACTTTCTACTGATAATTGGGATTGAAATGCTAATAGCTTTCAAAAAGGATTTATAGTTTTTTTAAATTTTAGGATGAATAGGTATTTTAAAATCAAAATCATTGTAATTTGAAGGGACGGTTGAAAAATCCCGAAAAATAAATTTCTCGACATGGTTAAATTAACGAATTGGCAAATTTCTCAATAATAACATTCCCGACAGAAAAATGTCGAATTATAACGTATCCGAACTAGAAAAATTCCCGAATTATAAATTTCGCAAATATAAACAATTAAACAATTTTGTGAGTAAATGAAAAATGTTAATTGTAACATAATTTTAATTCTAATAACTTGATTAATTTTATAAATTATATAATATAATAAATTATATCAGTTAGAAAATTACCGAATTATAAAATATCCGAACGAAAATTCCCGACCCTAGAAAATTATCATTTTTATTTGTTTTTTAATAAAGCATGTCATTACAAACATAATAATTAAATATTTTTATCAACAACATTTTTTGGATGTTCAATGTAATTTTTAAAATTATTGTTTGAATTTGAAATAAAAATAATTTGAAAAAAATATTTATCGATGCAAAATAACAATTCAAGAACAAGACTTTTATTACAAGAGCAATAATTTAAAAAAACTGCTATGCACGCTTTAAAAAAACTTGCATTGAGAAGTTTTTATCAATTATTGTCATTTTTAATTTAAACAATACTTTTAAAAATATTTTGAACATTAAAAACAATTTTCTTTCATAAAAATATTTCATTATTCTATTTTTAATCAATAATAATGGTTAAAAACAGTTTTTAATTGTTTAAATTCGTGAATTGTCCAGGGTCGGGTTTTTTAGAATTCGGCGTTTTATGTCACAAATTTAATTATTCCGAAATTTTCAAATTGGCCCAGAATTTTATTATTCGGAAATTTTTCAATTCGGAATTTTTATATTTCCAAAGTTTGATAATTTCACGAATTTTCTATTTGGAATATTTTCTTTTTCGGGAATTTTCTTTTTTCGGGATTTTTCAGTCCCAATTTGAAAAGATTTAGAATCTTTCAATAATGTTGGATTATGTTAAATATAAATTAATTCATGATTTTTGAAACTTCAACAATTTCAAAATTAAAGAATTTACAGCTTTTAACGTTAAAATTGAACTCTTTGAATTCAAAAGTTTAAATAATTAAACAAATGTAAAGGTCCGATTGAAACTTTATACACTTTTTTTCAATTTTAAAACAGCTTCAAAGTAATAGATTCATAATTAACAGCTTTTATTCAATATGAAATTCTATTAAAATTGTGTTTAAATGATAAATGAATATTTTGAATATTTTATTATAATAAATGAAATATTTCATTTTTATTCTATACAATTTTAATTTTTTTTCATCAAAAAAAGTAATTTCTTCAATATTTAGCAATATTTTACTGTTTATTTAAAATGAGCAATTATAAATCAAATATGCAAAAATAAACATTTTTAAAATGAAGTGTTTCAAATACAAGACCTTGAATCGATAAATTTAAACTTTGAAGTTACAATTTAAATTGTATTATTTAAAAAAATGTAATATGTAAGTGAAATTGTTGAATTTTGATATATAAATAATAATTAAAATTTTATTAATTAAAAGAAAGTCAAGTATGTTAAAGAGATATTTAAAAGTTTCGAAAAGATTCAAAATTAATTAAAAATCTGAAACGATTTTAAATAATTTAAAACAAAATGTAGATTTTTGCAGATTTCGAACAAAAAATGTAGAAGCTTTTTAAAAATTATGAAAGATGTCATAAAAATAAAAACAATTTCTTAAGATTCATAGGAAAATTGAGAATGATTTTTTATCCAAAAAATTAATTTTAAGAGAATATTCAAAGATTTCAAAACATTTCTAAAGTTGTCAAAAAAGAATCTGGAAGATTTTAAGGCAATTTTTTTAATTTTGCAGGATAAAAAACAGGAAATATTTGAACCATTTTAAAAGATATTTAGAAGTTTTAAAAAAATTTCAAATATAATTTTAAATTTGAAAAGATTGTGAAATAAAATTTTGAAGCTATTCAAGGACTCTGAAAGGTTTTAAGGTAATAAAAAATTTTTCTTGATATTCCTGGTAAAATTTTTAATATTTCTTTAATTTTGAAAAACAATTATTTTAAGAGAATATTTAAAAATATTTCAAAAGAAAACCAAATTTTGATGTATAAATAACAATTGAACACTTATTAATTTAGAAAAAATTCGAGTAAGTTGAAGAGATATTCAGAAGTTTTGAAAAGATTAAAAATTCATTTAAAACTTCAAACGATTTCAAATAATTTAAAACAAAATGTCGATTTTTGCAGATTTCAAACAAAAATTTAGAAGCGTTTTAAAAATTGTGGAAGGTGTCATAAAAATAGAAAAATTTCTAAAGACTCATAGGAAAATTGAGAATGATTTTGTGATTGAAACTTTAATTTAAAGAGAATATTGAAAGATTTCAAAACATTTCCAAAATTGTCAAAAAATAATCTGGAAGATTTTAAGGCAACTTTTTTATTTTACAGGATTAAAAAACAACAGGAAATATTCTAATCATTTCAAAAAATATTAAAAAGTTTTAAAAAATTTTTCCAATAGAATTTAAATTAATTAATTTGATTGATTAAATATTTTAAATTAAAATTTTTAATTTGAAAAGATTGTGAAATAGAATTTTGAAGCTATTCAAGGATTTTGAAAGGTTTTAAGGTAATAACAAATTTTTCTTGATATTCCTGGGAAAATTTTTACTTTTGTTATTTATTTAAAGAAAATATATATTTTAAGAGTATTTAAAAATATTGCAAAACAAAACCAAATTTTGATGTACATTTGAATTCAAAAGCCTTAGTAGTTAAACAAATGTAAACATTCGATTGAAACTTTATGAACTTTTAAAATGTTGTTAAATAATAGATTTATAATTAAACGCTTTTATTAAGTTTCAAATTCTATTAAAATATATATTGCTTAGGTCAACAATATTCCGTTTTTAACCCATTCAATTTCAAATTTTGAGATCAAACAAATTTAACGCCTCAATTTTATTTAAAATTAAAAAAAAGGCTATCGATTGAAAATAGGGTACTACAGGGACCGAATCTTGAAACTAGAGGTCTGTGAGGCCTGCGTTATGTATTGCAGTATCTTTTTAGAATAGAAATAAATTTTTCGAAAATGAAAGTAATACCTAGGCGCAGTTACAATCGCTCTTCGTCCACATTCCAGAGCATTATAAGAATCTCCTCTCACACGCCAATAAATTGCAGCCAAATTCAAATGCAACCAAGAAGTATTATTTCGAAGCAATCCATGGGCAATCTGGTTCCCGAATTTATTCAAATCTGTACCCGGAGGGAGGTACTTGATCAATCCTTTTTCCTGGTGCTGAGTCAAGTTTGCTCTATTCCGCATTGCCTGAAAAAATACAATTTCTTGTTTACTAAAAATAAAACCGAAAATAAATAGTCTGCAAACTTTAGGTTTAAGAGAAATGTAAGTTTATTTAAACAATATATTAAATAAAAATATTCAATGGAACAGATATTTTAAGATTTCGAAAATAAATAAACATTTAAAAAATTTTAAAAGCTTTCAAGATAATAATAAAAATTTCTTAAAATTCCTTGAAAAATTTAAACTGATTTTTATTTTTGAAAATAAATTTTAAGCGAAAATTTGCAGGGATTTTAAAATATTTCAAATTATTTCTTAAAATTTCGAAAAATAACATGGACAACGTACATTTTTACATTCACGATAATAAAAAAATTGCTTAAAATTCCTGGCAAAATTTATACTGATTTCTGATTTTGAAGAATGAACTTTAAGAGAAAATTAAAAAAGATTACAAAACATCTTGAAATGTTTCCTTAAATTTCGGAAAAGAATGTGGATAATTTTAAAGCAACATTTTTCAATTATTTCATGAAAAATTGAAAATTTTATGAAAAATTCGAGTAAGTTCAAGAGTTATTTAGAAGTTTTAAAAATATTCAAAATTAATTTGAAACTTTTTCAAATAAATTTCATGGGATACTTGAAACTGATTTATTATTTTAAATAATTAATTTAAAGAGAATATTTTAAAAACTTTAAAACATTGCAAAAGATTTCCAAAATTGTCAAAACAGAATCTGCCAGATTTGAAGACTTTTTTCAGAATTTTAATAACATTTTTGGAAAAATTCTAAAACATATTTAAAAGATTTAAATATTTTGGAAACTAAATTGAAAATAATTTGAAATTTGAAAACATTGACAAAAATTTTTAACAAAATGTAAATTTTTGAAGATTTCGAAAAAAATTTCGAAGCTATTTAAGAAGTTTGAACGGCTTCAAGAAAATAAATAAAAATTCTTGAGATTCCTGTGAAAATGTTTAATGTCTATTTTGGAAAATTAATTTTTAAAGAAAATTTTAAAAAATTTCAAAAAATTTTAAAAGATTTCTGCAAATGTCGAAAAAAATCTAGGAGATTGAGGAGCAACTATTTTAATTTTCCAAAAAATTGCAAATTCTTAGGAATAATCTGACTCAGTTTAAAATCTATTTATTTTCAAAACTTCTAAATGGCCTCAATATCTTTTAAACTGACTCGAATTTTCCTTAAAATTTTGAAAAATTCTATAACTTAAAAAATTATACTTTTTTGACATACATATCTGAAATCTTTAAAAAATCTTTTCGAATTCTTTCAAGAATCTTACGAAAATGATATTTCGATAACCTAAAAAAAATGTTTATTCGAAATTTTTTATTTTGTAATTAAAACCATTTATCCTCTCAAATTATAATTTGGATGATTTTTTTTTCTTGAATAAATAAAGGTTTTTGTTTAAAAATTGAACTATTTGGTTCAAAATTCATTTTTCTGTATTGAAATTTTATCTTTTAGTTTGAAAATGTCACTATTTCGCTGAAAATTCGTCTTTTTTGGTAGAAAATTTATCTCCTTGGTAAATAAATTCATATATTTCGTGAAAAATTCATATTTTGGTGTTGAAAAAATTAACTGTTTTGTAGAAAATTCGTATCTTTTTTAAAGAATTTAATCTTTTTTTGGTTAAACTGCAACTGGTAAAAAAAAATTTTTTTAAGTTGAAGATTCAGCTATTTAATTTTTTTTTCTTTTTTAGCATTAATTTAACTACTTTTTATTTAAAATTTAAGTCTTTGTCGTTAAAATATAATTTATGTTATCTAAATAATATATTCAATAATGTAATAATAATCAAAATTTGAAAATAATGTGAGAAATTTCTTTGAAACTTTTAAAATGAGAAGGTTTTTAACTCAATTTAATATTTTAATTTTTCGAACATTCCAGTTCCTGAATAAACTATTTCAAATTTTCCAAAAGGAGAAATAAATTAAACATTTAAACAATTAAAAAATATTTAATTTTATATTTTTGCTCTCAGCAGAAGTATATAAAGCTTCTAAAAGAAGATTCTTTTTTGTGAATGAGTTTTTGTAAATTTATAATTAAATGAAACTTACGACTTTTTCCTAAAGCAGAATAAAATATTAAGAAATATTTAACTAACTACACTTGAATAAACAATTATTTCAATCTTTAGTCACAATGTAAAAAATATTCCCAAGCGGCTTGGCTTTGTAAGTTTTTATAAATTTTTATTTTAAATCGCTAAAAAATACTATTTCCAAAATAAATTTGAGAAGCTTTATAAACGCTTTTCTTGCGATTTATGAAAGTTTTCATAAATGCAAATAAAACAAGATCCTTTATCGGTTAGTTGCCAAAGTTTTCCTAATTTTTTAGTTACAAATATTGGGAACACATTACAATATTCAACAGTTCAGAAAAATTTGTTAAGTTTTGGAGGTCAAAAGATGTTTATTTTTCCATTATTATTATTTTTTTAATTTCCATTACAACTTCGAATGATTAATTTTCGTTTAAAGGATTAATTCTCGGCCAAAAAAAGACGATTCTTCAACAAAATAAATGCATTCTCAAACAAACAGTTAAATTTTCGACTAAAAAAAAAAAAGTTTTCAACCAAATTATTGAATTATGAACTTAAAAATATAAGTTTTCAACTAAACATGGAATAGTTAAATTTTCAGTTAAAAAAATTGATTTTCCACCAAAAAGAAAACAAATTTTTAGCCAAATGAATGAATCTTCAACTGAAATAGTTGAATTTTCAACCCAAAAAGGTGAATTTTCAACTAAAAAAGATAAATTGTCAACTAGAAATGGAATAGTTAAATTTCCAGTTAAAAAAATTAATATCAAACCAAATGAATGATGAATTTCCAACTCAAATGATGGGATATTCAACTGGAATAGTTACATTTTCAGTTTAAAAAAACCTCATTTTCAACCAAACAAAAAAACTAATCTTCAAAAAATATTTACATTTCTAAACAAAGTGATGAATTTTCAATAAAAAAGTTCATTTTAACTAAATAGTTTAATTTTTCACCAAATTGTTGAACTTCTAGCGAAAAAGACAAATTTTCTACAAAACAGCTGCATTTTCAACAAAAAAGTTAATTTACGATCAAATAGTTGAATTTTTAACTAGAATGATGAATATTCAGCGGAAAAAATTAATTTTTTACCAAGTAGTTCAACTTTAAACCAAGTAGTTGATTGTTCATCCAACAAAATTTTATCTCAACGAAACATTTAATATTTCAACAAAAAAAGATCTTAATTTTAATTTACAAAAAGTTGAATTGGTCCAAAAAAAGAACTTTCAACCAAATAGTTGAATCCTAAGCCAAAACAGATTAATTTTCAACCAAGCACTTGAATTTTCAAATGAAAAAGTTAAAATTTCAAACAAATATTTAAATTTTAAACTAAAAAAGGATCAATTTTCAAGCAAATAGTTGAATTTTAAACTAAAAAATGATAAGTTTTCAATCAAAAATGGAATTTTTAAATGTTCAGATTAAAAAAATACATTTTCAACCAAATAGATGAATATCCATTGAATATTATTCAACAAAAAAGTGAATTCTTAATAAATTAGTTCCAATTACAACCAAGTAGTTGAATTTCCAACCAAGAATATTAATTTTCTACAAAAAGATGTATTGTCAACAAAATAAATGAACTTTTAACCAAATACTCGAATGTTCATGTGAAAAAGTAAAATTTTCAATCAAATACTTGAATTTTAAACAAAAAAAAGGTCAATTTTCAACCAAAAATGAAACAGTTAAATTTTCAGTTAAAATATATTTTCAACCACAAATGAAACGAATTGTCAACAAAACAGTTAAATTTTTAACCATATAGTAGAATTTTTAATCAAAAGAGTGTGAAGCCTGTAATTGAATTTGAAATTAATCGATTTTAAACGTTTTCGACTTTCAAACATTCAACTGTTTTGGCTTGCAATTTAAAAAAATTAAAACTTTGAATACGGATCTATAAAACTTAAAACTGATAAATTTCAAAACGCTATTAATTTAAAATTTTCTCAAAATAAAGTTTTAATGCGAAGTTATTCTATTTTTAATATTCACAATTAAAATAGTACAATTTTTCCAGCTTTAAATTTCAATAAAAAAAATTTCATTGTGATTAAAACTGAAACTGAGTATGACGAATGTCTGAAAAAGCGGAAAAAAATCGATCAGTCACATTTTTCTTCAAAAAGTCGCGAAAATTCGCGTTTTTTTCAAAAATATCTTACGATCTGAGCCCCGTAATGGTAATAAAAAAAAAATTCTTACGCTGAGATGCTCAAATGTATACATGCTGAAGTCGAGAGGGAAAGTTGTCTTGCAGTCTGGTACAGATTTCTTTCCATCGTTGGGAATGCCATCGAGTAAATAATCCTTTTGCCTAAAAAAAATAAATAAATATTAATGGTTGATGGATCGAATTGTAGAAAAAGGATCAGTTTTTGGGAACTTACGAGACTCCTTTTCGATAACTTCCGTCAGTAGCAACGCTTGCATACAAGTCGATGTCTACAAAAGGCTTTCCAGCCAAAAGGCAATCTTGATCAGAAGAATAGATTCTATTTTCGATGTCGGCTGCAGTATCCAGTCCAGTCCATTGACTGTCTATTGAAGCTTTTCTGGCGATCATTTGTTTGTAAAGTCTATCGGCATCTTCGCGACGCTTTTCTTGTTCCAGAAAGGAAATAAGATCATAGGGTCGTCGAATATTGAATAAGGAATCCATCTGGAAATGAAGAATGAAGATTAACTACTTAAAATTCAGCTACTTAGTTGAAATTTGAACTGCTTTGTTAAAAATTAATTTTATTGTTTGAAGATTCATTTCTTTGATTAAAAATTTAATTGTTTTGTTAAAAATTCGGTTCATTTGTGGTTGAAAATATCTTTTTTAACTGAAAATGTAACTGTTTAATTTTTGGTTCAAAATTGATCTTTTTTTTTAGTTTAAAATTCAAGTATTTGATTGAAAATTTTACTTTTTTACTTGAACATTCAAGTAATTAGTTAAAAGTTCTTTTTTTTTGACAATTCATCTTTTCGTAGAAAAAGAATATTCTAAGTTAAAAAACAACTTTTGGTTAAAAATTCAACTATTTGAAAGTTAATCTTTTTTGTGGAAAAGTATACCATTATATTTTTGATTCGGAATTCATCAAGTTTGGTTAAAAATTCTACTATTTGGTTGAAAATTTAATTATTTTGTTGAAAATGTAACTATTTTGTTACAAAGTCACCTTTTTCTTTTGGTCAAAAATTCAATTACTTAGTAGTACTTAAAAATGTAATTGTTTTTTTTTATTCGTTTTATTTGTGGTTGAAAATATATTTTTTTAATGAAAATTTAACTGTTTCATTTTTTGTTGAAATTTATATTTTTTTTTTTTTTTAAAAATTCAACAATTTGATTGAAAAATTCACTTTTTTACTTGAACGTTCGAGTACTTGGTTAAAAGTTAATTTCATTTGGTTGAAAATTTAACTTTTTCATTTGAAAATCCAAGTACTTGGTTGAAAATCAATCTCTTTTCTTTGAGGATTCAACTATTTTGTTAAAAATTCATCTTTTTTGGACCAATTAAACTTTTTTTAAATTAAAATTAAGATCTTTTTTTTGTTGAAATATTAACTATTAAATGTTTCGTTGAGATTTAATATTTTGAATGAAAAATCAACTACTTGGTTTAATGTTGAAATGCTTGAAAAAAAATTAATTTTCTTGTTTGAAGATTCATTTCTTTGGTAAAAAATTTAACTGTTTTGTTGGAAATTCGTTTCATTTGTGGTTGAAAATATATTTTTAACTGAAAATGTAACTGCTTAATTTTTTTGTTGAAAATTAATCTCTTTTTAGTTTAAAATTGAAGTATTTGATTGAAAATTTTACTTTTTTACTTGAATATTCAAGTAATTAGTTAAAAGTTCTTTTTTTTTGACAATTCATCTTTTTGTAGAAAATTAATATTCTTGGTTAAAAAATCAACTTTTTGTTGAAAATTCAACCATTTGGTTGTAATTGGAACCACTTTATTAAAAATTCACTTTTTTGTTGAATAATATTCAATGAATATTCACTTTTTTGGTTGAAAATGTATTTTTTAACTGAAAATTTAACTATTCCATTTGTGGTTGAAAATTTATTCTTTTTAGTGTAAATTTTAACTATTTGGTTGAAAATCGATCCTTTTTTAGTTTAAAATTTAATCATTTGGTTCAAAATTAATCTGTTTTGGTTGAAGATTCAACTATTTTGTTGAAAATTCATCTGTTTTGGGCCAATTCAACTTTTTTTAAATTAAAATTAAGATTTTTTTTGTTGAAATATTAACCATTAAATATTTCGTTAAGATTTAATTTTTTTGAATGAAAAATCAACTACTTGGTTTAAAGTTGAACTACTT
>CAKNXH010063349.1:43147-55057 GCA_932178445.1 Andricus quercusramuli
CATCTTTTTCTAGAAAATATTCTTGGTTAAAAAATCAACTTTTGGTTCAAAATCCAACTATTTGGTAGTAATTGGAACTACTTTATTAAAAATTCACTTTTCGGTTGAATAATATTCAATGGATCTATTTGGTTGGAAATGTATTTTTTTTTTTTAACTGAAAATTTAACTATTCCATTTTTAGTTGAAAATGTATCCTTTTTAATGTAAAATTCAACAATTTGGTCGAAAATTAATCCTTTTTTAGTTTAAAATTGAACTTTTCGGTTGAAAATTTAACTTTTTCATTTGAAAATTCAAGTACTTGGTTGAAAATTAATTTGGTTTAGTTGAGGGTTCAACTCTTTTGTTGAAAATTCATCTGTTTTGGGCCAATTCAACATTTTTTAAATTAAAATTAAGATATTTTTTTGTTGAAATATTAACTATTAAATATTTCGTTAAGATTTAATTTTTTTGAATGCAAAATCAACTACTTGGTTTAAAGTTGAACTACTTGGTAAAAAATTAATTTTCTTGTTTGAAGATTCAATTCTTTGGTAAAAAATTTAACTGTTCTGTTGAAAATTCGTTTCATTTGTGGTTGAAAATATATTTTTTAACTGAAAATTTAAGTGCTTAATTTTTGGTTGAAAATTTGTCTCTTTTTAGTTTAAAATTGAAGTATTTCATTGCAAATTTTACTTTTTTACTTGAACATTCAATTACTTGATTAAAAATTCATTTATTTTGTTAACAATTTATTTTTTTCTAGAAAATTAATATTCTTGGTTAAAAAATGAACTTTTGGTTGAAAATCAAACTATTTGGTTGTAATTGGAACTACTTTATTAAAAATTGGCTTTTTTTGTTGAATAATATTCAATGGATATTCATCTATTTGGTTGAGAATATATTTTTTTTTTAACTGAAAATTTAACTATTCCATTTTTGGTTCAAATTTTTCCCATTTTAGTGTAAAATTCAAGTATTTGGTTGAAAATTGATCCTTTTTTAGTTAAAAATTTAACTATTTGGTTGAAAATTTAACTTTTTCATTTGAAAATTCAAGTACTTGATTGAAAATGTATTCTGTTTTTGACCAATTCAACTTTTTTTACATTAAATTTAAGATCTTTTTTTGTTGAAATATTAACTATTAAATGTTTCGTTAAGATTTAATTTTTTTGGATGAAAAATCCACAACGGTTTAAAATTAAACTACTTGGTAAAAAATTAATTTTTTTGTTGAAAATTCAGCTGTTTTGTAGAAAATTGGTCTTTATTCCAGGAAAAATTCTGGAATTGCCAGCTTCGAAAATTTATTTTGAAACTATGATTTTCTCTCCTGAAAAAAAGTTAAATTTGAAGTTGTAATGGAAATATCCGAGGTAGATATAAAAATTTTATTTTAGATTCCTGGTGGAAATTTTGAAATAATCCATCCAATATCTTTAGAATGTTCAAAAAACAAAACTATAAAGTATAATTAAAGTTTAATAATTCAAAAGTTTTTAAAAAACGTGGTAAATTGCTCTCAGATTTTCAGCTGAATTAATAGAGGACAACACATTTTTTTCATAAATTCATTAAAATTAAATCAGAAATCTTTTCACCTCAAAATTCAAAAAAATTGTCTGAACTGTTGAAAATTGTAATGTGTTTAAAATATTTGGAACTAAAAAATCAGGAAAACTTTAGCAATTAACAGATAAAGGATCTTATTTTATTTTCATTTATGAAAACTTTCATATTTTTTTGCAGATGCATTTCACATTTTTAACACGACAAATTTTTTAAATCGCAAGAAAAGCGTTTATAAAGCTTCTCAAATTTATTTTGTAAATACTATTTTTTAGCGATTTAAAATAAAAATGCATAAAAATTTACAAATCGAAGTAAGTTTCATTTAATTATAAATTTACAGAAACTCATTCACAAAAAAGAATCTTCTTATAGAAGCTTTATATAATTCTGCTGAGAGAAAAAATATATAATTAAATATTTTTTAATTGCTTGAATGTTTTAGTTCTTCTTTTGGAAAATGTGATAAATTTTAACCAGGAACTGGAATTTTCGAATAATTAAAATATTAAAATGAGTTAAAAACTGTTTCATTTTCAAAGTTAAAGCAAGTTAATTTGAAGTAGAGAATAACAGGACTTCGACTGACTTCAGAGAACATTGCAAAATAAAAGAATTTTGAAACAAATACTTAAATTTTCTTCAAAAAATATCAATTTTTTATCAAAAATGGAATAGTTAAACTTTCAGTTGAAAAAATTAATTTCCAACAAAATAAAAACGGATTTTCAACAAAATAGTTCAATTTTTAAATAAAATTATGAATCTTCGAATGGGATAGATAATTTCTGAACCAAAAAGTTGAATTTTCAACTAAAATGATGAATATTTAACTGGAACACTTGAATTTTCAACCAAAAAGATCACTTTTTAATCAAGAAGATTAATTTTCTACCAAAAATAAAATTTTTCAAAAGTTGAATTATGAACTAAAAAAATAATTTTCAACCAAAAATCGAATAGTAACATTTTCAGTTTAAAAAATTAATTTCAAACCAAACAAAGGAGTTCTGAACTAAAACAATGACTCTTCAACTGAAATAGTTGAATTTTCAAACAAAAAAATTAATTTGTACGAAAAAAGATAAATTGAAACCAAAACTTAAAGGATAAACTTATAAACGATACATTTTGATGCCAAAAAGACGAATTGTCTACAAAACAGTTAAGTTTTCAACCCAAAAATATGATTTTTTAAATAAAAAAGTTAATTTTCTATCAAATAGTTTAATTTTCTATCTGAATGTTGAATTTTCGACCCCAAAATATGAATTCTCATCTAAAATTGACGAATCTTCAAGCAAACAAAAAATTTATTTTTTAAAAAGTAGTTGTTAAACAAAGTAGTTCAATTTTGAATAAAAAAAAGATGAATTCTCCACGCCAAAAGACGAATTATCTGCAAAACAGTTGAATTTTCAACCCAAAAATATGATTTTTCAACAAAAAATATACTTTCCTACCAAATAGTTTGATTTTCTGCCTGACTGTTGAATTTTCGGCCCCGAAATATGAATTTCTCAACTCAAATTATGAACCTCTAAGCAAACGAAAAATTAATTTTTTTTAAAAAGTGGGTTTTAAACCAAGCAGTTGAATTTTCAACCAAAAAAGATGAATTCTCAAGAAATAATGCAAAATTTGTATACTTAAACAAAGACAAATTTTCAACGATATATATAAAAATGAATTTTCCATTAAATAGTTGATTTTTTAATTCATAAAGTATAAAATTTGATGCCAAAAAGAAAAATTATCTACAAAAAAGTTAAATTTTCAATCCAAAAATATGATTATTGAACAAAAAAGTTAATTTTTTACAAAACAGTTTTATTTTTCTACCTAATTGTTGAATTTTTGACCCCGAAATATGAATTTTCAACTAAAATGATGAATCTTCAAGCAAACAAAAAATTAATTGTTTAAAAGGTAGTTCGTAAACCAAATGCTTTAATTTTGAATTTAAAAAAAGATGGATTCAAACAAAATGATGAATTTTCAACAAACAAGATTAATTTTCTAACCAATAAAAATCGAATTTATAACAAAATACGTGAATTTTAAACGAAATAGTTGAATTATCAATTAAAAGACAAGTTTTCATCCGAATTGTTGAACTTTGAACTAGAAAAGATCAATTTTCAACAAGAAATTGAATAGTTAAATTTTCAGTCAACGAAGTTAATTTTCAAACAAACTGATGAATTTTCAACTAAAAAATGAATCTTCAACTGAAATAGTTGAATTTTCAAACAAAAAATTAATTTGTACTAAAAAAAATAAATTGCCAACCAAACTTAGATAATTAAATTTTAAGTTGAAAAATTAATTTTTAAACCCAACAGATGAATTTTCAACTACAACTATAAAATTTTCAATTGAAATCAGTTAAATTTTCAGTTAAAAAAATTTCTTTCGACTAAAAAAAAACTAATTTTGAAAAAATAGCTACATTTTCAAACAAAGTGATGAATTTTCGAATAAAATTGTGAATATTTAACTGAAATAGTTGAATTTTAAACCAGAAAGATGAATTTTTAACTAAAATGATAAATATTTAACTAGAATAATTGAATTTTTGACCAAAAAGATTCATTTTCAACCAAGAAGATTAATTTCTACCAAACAATACGAATATTTAACTTGAAAATATAATTTTTCAAACAAAAATTGAATAATTAATTTTTTAGTCAAAAAATGAATGTTCAACCGAATAGATGAATCGTTAAAAAAAATTATGGAATATTCAACTAGAATAATACATTTTAAGCTGAAAAAAAATTCCAACCGAAAAACATTCAAAGGAAAAACAAGTTTTCAATCAAACAGCTCATTTTCCAACCAAAGAAATGAATTTTTAATTAAATCGATGAACCTTCAACCAAAACAAAAATTAATTTTTAACAAAAGAGTTTAACTTCCAACCAAATAATTCTATTTCCAACCTAAAAGATGAATGATCAATTAAAATGATAAATATTAAACTGAAATACTTGCATTTTTAATCGAAAAGAAGAATTTTTAAACAAGAAGATAAACCTTCAAAGAAAAAGATCATTTTCTACAAGAAAAATCGAATTTCCAAGATAATGCGTGAATTTTCAGCGGAATAGTTGAATTTTCAATGAAAAGGTGAATTTTAAACCATAAAGTGTTGAAATAATTTTTCAATCAAAAATAAAATAGATAAATTTTCAGGAAAAAAACGAATTTTCAGCAAAATAGTTAAATCTTCAACAATATTTGTGAATTTTCAACCCCAAAGATATAATTTCAACCAAATAGTGAAATTTTCGAATTGAAAAGATTAATTTTCAATCAAAGATTTGAGTTTGTATAAAAATAAATAAATTTTCAACAAAATTGTTTATTTTTTCAGCAAAAAGTGGAATTTTCAATCTGAAAACATGAATTCTCAGCATTTCAACCAAAAAAGATTTTAATTTATAATTTAAAAAAGTTGATTTCAACCGAAAAGACGAATTTTGAACAAAGTATAATAATTTTCTAACAAATAGTTGATTTTTTAACTTATAAAGGATAAATTTTGATGCCAAAACAGGCGAATTATCTACAAAAAAGTTAATTTTCTACTCCAAAATATGAATTCTCAACTAAAAGGATGAATCTTGAAGCAAACAAAAAATTAATTTCATCAAAAGAGATGCATTTTTAAACAAAAAAGGATAACTTTGTTAAAAAACTGATCAATTCTTTCCAAATAATAAAATTTTAAACTAAAACAGAGATTCTTTTTAAAACGGAATAAAACATTTGTAAATTAAAATAAAATTTTTTTATCTTTGACAGTTATTTAAAGTTTCTGGTGCCTCACATAAATTCTCTGAGTTTTTCCAGATTAAAAAAATAATCTCTGCCCTTTTTTCTGATAAGAAATCATTGAAAAAATAACTAGACTTGGTTGTATAGTGCGTGCCCATTTTTTATGATAACATCAGTACGTAAACAAAATGTAATCTTCAACTGAATTTCGGTCAGAAATGAAAAAAACTCGGCTACGAAATTACTTAATTAAAAATTAGAAATACGGTTCGATAAATGATTAAAAACGTATGCATTAAAAATCAAACAAAAACGATTTTCAAGAATGTTTACTGTAAAGAAATAAAAAATCCCTAAAACTAAAGCAGCTGTTTTTTGAACAGATTATGAAAAATACAAACCTGTGGCTGAATTCTCCCATTTTCTGTAACTACCCAGTGCGTTGCTGCCGATATTCCTAGGATAACCTCAAAAAATATTAAAAGCACCCGCACTGGCTTTAATTGCACCGTTTTCATCATTTCAACAAAAAGATTGCATTGAAATACAAAAAAGCGTCTATGTCGCTAAAATTTTTTCCAACACACAACGAACACAACACATCTCACAACACTAAAGTAAAAAAAAACAAGCCATATGTGCAGCTCCAAAAATTTTGCGACCACTATTTGATTTTAAGTTTCTGTCTTTAAAACGTGAAAATATCAGTGAAGAATCATTTTAAAACGAAAAAAATATTCATTTCAGATTTCAATATTTCACCAAAACCGACTACCGATGACCAACGACGTCTGCTAGACTCTAGGCATGCTCAGACATGCTCCAGACGTCTAGAACCAGACGACCTTGGACGTCCACCAATAGAAATTTGACGTCTGCCTACCGCGTCGTTTTAATTGGTCTGATCTGTCGGCACATGCGCAGTGTTGTATTTACGAATTTTTAAATAAAGACCGGGAATTTTATGAATTTCTTACCTTTTTGTTACTTAATTGTAGAATTATTACTTGGTGCCTAACTTAAAAGTTAGAGAATTTTTCCAGAAATAATTGAATTTTATAATTTCAAATAATATAAAAAATAAAATTGAAATTCTGATATTTATACGAATATAATATACAAAATTACTAAATTGAAAATTGGAAATACTGTTTGATAAATATTTAAAGACGTCAAAGTAATAAAAAATGAAGAAACAAGATTTTCAAGACTGTTTACTATAAAGAAATGCAAAATTCCTGAAACTAATCCAGCTATTTTTGCGCGAACAGATTTTTGTAATAATATTTACTGTCATATGTATAATATTTATAATAATAATTAATAATATCAAATATTATTTATTTATATATATTTAAAGTTCATCTGAAAGAAAATTAATTTTGAGACCAAAGAGACGAATTTTCAACCAGAAAATATGAATTTTCTGTAGAAAAATTGAATTTTCACTTGAAATAGATATAAATTTTTTGTATTGAAGATAATACGTGCTTTGCAGGGTGAAAATTTCAATTTCAAAATTCCTTGATTTTTCCTTGACCAATTTTTCATTTTCCCTGACTTTTTCAAATTTTAATCCTTTTTTAATTTATATTTTTATTATTATTAATTATTAATAATAATAATTAATAATTAAATTGAATTGAATTGAATTGAATTGGATTGAATTGAATTGAATTGAATTGAATTGAATTGAATTGAATTGAATGAAATTAAATTAAATTAAATTAACTCAATTAATTGAATTAAAATTAATTATTATTATTAATAATTATTATTTTTTCAATTTTTTAAAAATTAATTTTAAGTAAATTTTAATCCTGACATTCAAATATCAGAACTTAAATCTTGTACTATTTTTAACATATGATCGTTTTATAAACGGAATAAAACAATATTTCAGATACAAATTTTGAATTTTCAAATTTACTTATTTATTTTAAATAAGAAAATTGATTTTTCTGCTATAAAAGATGACCAAAAATATGAATTTTCAACAAATAAAGATTTTTAGTTAATAAAGAAAAAAATATTCACCTAAACTAAATAATGAACCCTCAATGCAAAAGGCGAATTTTCTGTATAAAAATTGAATTTTCAACTAGAAAATATGAATGTCCTGCATAAAAATTTTATTGAATTTCCAGCCAGAAGATATGAATTTTCAGAAAAAAAATTACTTCCAACAAAATAGTTAAATTTGCAACCAGAAAGATGTACTCATGTATGTGCATGTATGTGCATGTACTCATGAAAAAAAAAACAATTTTCAACTGATAATATGAATCTTTAACAAAAAAAATAATTCTGAACAAAGTGGTTCAACTGAAATTTTCAACAAAACAGTTGAATTTTCAACCAAGGAGGATACAATTTTTGCTATATGATGATGAATTTTTAAATCAAAGAGACAATTTTTCAAAAAATAGTTGAATTTCATCCAAAAAAGATTTCAGTTAACTTTTCAACATCATAATATAAATTTTAAACTACATGTAAATTTTCTACGAAATAAATGAATGATTTTAAGAAAACAGTTCAATTTTCAACAAAAAAAGGATGAAAATTGTTCCTATAACAGATGAATTTTTTAATCAAAGAGACAATTTTTCAAAAAATAGTTGAATTTCATCCAAAAAAGATTTCAGTTAACTTTTCAACACCATAATATAAATTTTAAACTACATGTAAATTTTCTACGAAATAAATGAATGATTTTAAGAAAACAGTTCAATTAAAAAAAAAATTGTTACTATAGCAGATGAATTTTTAAGTCAAAGAGACAATTTTTTTATAAGAAATAGTTGAATTTTCTTCTACAAAATATTTCAGTTGTCTTCTTAAGAACCAAAGATGAATTTCAAACAAAAAGTAAAATTTCTACGAAATAGTTGAATTTTCAAAAAAAAAAGGATGAAAATTTTCACTGAAACAGATGATTCTTTAAATAATAAAAAACATATTTTCATAAAAATAGCTGAATTTTTATCTAAAAGAGATTTCAGTTGTCTTGCCAACACCTAAATATGAATTTCAAACAAAAAGTGAATTTTCTTTAAAAAATAGTTGAATTTTCAACAAAACAGCCATAAAACGCGAGATATATAAAAAGTTAATTAAACAAAATTAATGCTCATAATAAGACCTACAAATTGTTTTAAATCATAAAAGCAAGATAATGAATATACGTATGTTATATACCAATACCAATGCATATTTTTATTATACCATCAAACCATTTCCCTTCCGGGGGAAGACATGACTTGCTCGGTGAGGAAAGGAGTAATGTTAGGTAGGGGGTAGAGATTTTTTATATTGATCTAGAAACTATTTGTCGCCACAATTTTCTGTCCTGGCATACTTCTCCAGCTTCCTTCACGTCCATGCATTTTTGCATGCAATTTCGTGTTACTATGGATTCTTATGTCTCCTCGGATTAATGTCTCTGTCCTTTTCTTGATGGGTCCATGCCTCGCTACCGTATAGCACAGTCGGTACAAATATAGAACTATATATTGCCATTTCAGCTTTTTTATATGTTTTTACTTCTTAAAATGGATCCTGCTCTGTCGATAACCTTCTTACTCTCATTTATGCGCCAATCTAACTCCCCACCTATTTGTCCGTCGTTAGTGAATAGGCTACCTAGATATACGTACTTATCAACTTGTTCTAATCTCTCATCATTTAGGACAATGTTGCGTATTGTTTTCTCACCTTTTCCTTCAAGCACCATGATTTTTTTTGTTGACGCTAATTTTGAGGCCCATGTTCTTCATGCTTGTATTCAGTTTCCGCGACATTCTTTGCCAGTCCTCGATCGAATCTGCTGTAACAATCTTATCATCTGCGAAAGCTAACCCACGTACCTTCACTGCTTCGAGATCTACACCTTTCGTCGAAGAGTGCCATTCTTAGACACTTATCCATGAATATGATAAAAAGCCACGAGGACATAACGCATCCTTGCATCACGCCTTGCATAATATCGAACCAGTCACTCATAGTTTCCCATTTACCCTTACACTCGCTTTACTACCTGTATATATTGTTTTTATTGCTTGTAGGAGCCCTCCGTTTACTCCATACTCTTTAAGGACGTCCTAAAGTTTACTTCTATTTACCTTGTCAAATGATTTTTCTAGGTCAACAAATGCACAGAAAACTTTCTTCCCTACTCTCAAGTTTTTTTCTGTGATCTACCTTAAGCTAAATATCTGATCTGTACATAATCTGCCTGGCATAAATCCACTTTGGACTTCCCATATCTTTTCTTCTACAATTTTTCATACTGGTACGATAATCGCTTTTCACCACTGTCTGGGACTTCTCCCGTCTCGATACAGAAACCATATTTAAGCATTTCAGCGCTAATACTGTCTACACCAGTAGCCTTAACGTTTTTTAAGTTCCTATAATTATATCTCTCACCTCAGTAACACAGACTTTTTCAATTGGGTTTTCTAATGCATTATGTTCTATGTCGCATTTCTGTTGCCCTATATCTTCACCTCCTAATAATTCTTTGAAAGAGTCTTTTAAAGAGTTTACTATCCCGCCTGTATCATATAGTATTTCACCTTTGCTGTTTCTCATGCCGACCAACTCTGTACTTTTAATTTCCTCCATCTTCTTAAATATTAGTTCCTTCCTTCCTTCAAAGTCGTTATATATTTTCTTCTCTTCTTCTGTTCTGATTTTATCTTTACTTTCCTTGACTAGTCGTTTAACTTTCCTCTTTTTGTATCTGTAATCATTTTCAAGCCTATTTCTCTCCCCATCGCTAAGACCTGTCATGTTCAACGCACAGAAAAAACTTAGGGTAAATAATGTTGCAGATAATTCCGTATTTTTATCTGTTCGTATTGGTAAAACACAAATATTACCCTCGATGGGCAGAAACTGTCTTTTGTTCTCATAAAAGTTGTCACCACCGTCTTGAAAATTGTAAGTCACTAGCTTTGATCGCTGAAGTGAAGTTAGCTGATGGTTGGTGTAACAGGCAGATCGAATAATTGCGGCTTCGTAAAGGCTGAGTTGCCGAATCGTTAGAGCTGTCAAAAGTTCCTTACAAGCGTTGGTAAAAGCAGAAAAATACCGAGAGGCCGGGGAAAGTTTACACCCACATGGGGTAATTTTTGTTGTAGGTAATCTTAGTCAAGAATCAGGGTAAAGAATACTCTTAGTTTTTTCTGGGCGTTCTCTTGTGCGTTTTTTTTTCTTTTCTTGTCGGCAGCCGCAATTTCATCATTCCACCATGCATCACCAGACTTTCTTCCTACAACCGCCGTACCACACACTTTGATCGCAGTTTTAACAATAATATAACAAAGTCCACGCGCCCTCTATATCTTTATTGCTTATAAGCGCCTTCCAGCAATAAGCTGCCCTATCTATGCGTTCGTTTATCTTATTCTAAAAATCTATTCGCACTTCCGGTTTCTGTAATTTTTCAATCTTGATTCTTGTATCTTTAACTAGTTCTCGCTTAGTCTTTCATCCGCAATTACGAAGTCAATGATCCTGTGGTTATTTCCTTTACACCAGGTGTACATGTGAATCATTTTATCTCGAAACCAAGTATATTCGTAATAAATAGGCCCTTTTCTAAGCATAAGCTAACTAATTTATCCCCGTTATAATTTTTTCTTGGATCCACAAAATTACCTAGTACGCTTTTCCTGTATATGTATCCGGACGTTGGACGCCGACCCATCCGTTCATATCTCTTAGCAGAATTATTTTTTCACCATAATCGCAAGTACTTATTGTATCATTCAACGTGTCCCACAAGGCGTCTTTGTCTTCTTTTGGGGTCGCTATTAATTGGGGCGTAGCACGCTATGTTAAATAAGCTTCTGATTCCTACCTTCATTCTAGCCGAAAACAATCTTTGGAGATACAAAATCATGATCTTTGAGATGCTGTCTTGCTTTTTCATTCATAATTAAACCGACCCCTTGACTACCATATGATTCACTACCTACTCCTGACCATATTTCTAAACCGCCTTCCAACACCCCATTGTCTATGTCTATGTTTCTACTTTCGGATCCCTTTTTCTTTGTTTCAGGTACGCATAAAATATGTAGTTTCCTTACGCGCATAGTTTCTAGTAATTCTGTTACCTTATCATTCACTCCTCTATAGCATTCCAAACACCCAGTCTCCATTCATCGCCTGAAACTCAACCTTTACACACAGAAAAAACTAAGAATAAAATTTGCTGCACGAAATTTTTTAGAGCGATAAAGGTTTGTTCAGCCAACTTCGCGTCTTTCAAAATACATGTGTTTATCATGGAAAAACAAATGTAAAAGTTTATCTTCTGTTTATTCTGTGCATGTACCGAGTGTATGCATTTCGTCATTGAAAGTTTCAGTCCATTCCGAGGCTATTTATTGTTTGTATTATTCATTGTTTAGATTGTACACCCAACTACCACCTTATGCGCGAAATTTATTTTGCGAGTCGAAATCATGTCCAAGTTAAGTAGTGATTCGTCGTATGGTGGAGAGTCTAGTTGTAACGTCAGTCCCACCAAAATTTCGGTTACCTGGGGGG
>CAKNXH010063349.1:55157-79701 GCA_932178445.1 Andricus quercusramuli
GGGGGGGGGGGGGGGCAGAGACTGGAAAGCGGGGAGTCGCAGTTGGTTGGTGTTTTATGCTGAGGTAATGAAAATACGAATTTAACTATGCTAATCATTATTAAAAATTGTAATCAAATGTCGAGATAATTAGGTCTCAATTAGCATATCTACATAGCGATTTTCGAGAATTGCTGATGAAGAAACAATACATCTGCAGAAATTCTAGCATATCTACACGAATTCCAGGATTTGGGATAGTGCTGAGTGGTGCTGACCCCTCAGATCCCGATAAAAGAAACACATCTGCACTAGTGATGCACATCGATCATTTTTTAATTTTTCAAAAATCTCATCAGAATAAATTAAAAACTTGAACACCATACTCATCACATCGAGACGAACGATCACTCATTCGAGATGATCGTCTCGTCTCGATCGACTTTTTTCATTGCATATTCTTGATCTCCATTACATTTCAGTTCCATTCAACTATGTTTCAAGCAAATCTCGATTTTGTCCAAAAATGATCGATATGCATAACTAATCTGCACATATGTGTTTTTGCTTATAAGGATCCTCGGTCTTTCTGCAGTCCGATTTCCTGAAATCGAATAGCACAAGTACATGTTAAGTTTGTTCACCCGGATTCGAGGGTAACTTTAAACCACCGAGCCTTCTTTTCAATAGCACATCTGCATTTTTTTATCTGTCAAGCAAAAATAATTCTAGTTGATTAATAATATAATCATTATTAATTATCTGAAATCATTATAAGAATATAATTAAATACATCATTATCCTTTTAGAGACTATCGTAACCATTTGGTGATATTAGAAAAATTGTTATTTTTTAAAATAATTCCGAAGTTTTTAATTTTGAAATTGTGAGATAATTGGACAATGTTTTTAAAAAAATCACTGACATGATTTTGTTGTGAAAAAGCATATAAAAAGTTATAAACATTGTTGTAAAAATACATTTAATTCTCTGATTTTGCCTGAATAATTTAAGTAAGAAATGAAGAAAATTGATCTTGTCCTTTTTTTGATGTGATATATATAACATATGTAGTACAAAAGTTTCAATAAAATTTTATGTCAAACAAAAACCGTGTCCTCCTTAAGAGGTGTTTGTAGCACTATTTGGATTAAAAAAACCTCTATAAGAGTTTTTGTTTGACAAAAACGTTTGTGAGAACTTTTTTACTACATATTTTATGTATAATAGTGTGCACATAATAAAAAATTTTAAATAAAATAATAATCTCACAAAATCAAAATATGAATTTTCAAAAAAGAGCTCAATCGCTTTTTTCATTTCTCACTTGTTCTAATACAAATATGTTTTATTTGTACTGATTATATACATTTAAAAATAAATATTAGTTGTATTCTATAATATATTATAGTAAATAATTCATTTTTATCTCTAGACTTTGTAGTGATACAGTTTCTGAAATTCTTTCATATGAAGAAAAAATCAATAATTTTATCTAAAAAACTGAGAAATGATCATATAAAGTACATTTTGCAGTATATTCAGAAAAAATGGAAAAATTTAATTCAAAATCTAGTTGGGGAATAATTTCTTGGATATTATTTTTTTTTAAGAAGAATTTTAACATCAACATATATTCAACTGACAGTTCTCAGATAATTATAAAAAAATATATAAATAAATATACAATATATATATATATATATATATATATATATATACATATATATGTAATATATTTATATCAAATTCAATAAAATATATAAAAAAATGTCTAGTTAAATTTATTAGAATCTTTAGAATTCACACATATTAAAAATCTTTTCCTTTGATGGATATTATTTATTGTTAGAATTTTTTGCTTTGCTTGCCATGGCAAGCAAAGCTTATGACTGCAGTCATAAGGTGTGTCAATTACACTGTTAAGCGAAATTAAATGGTTTTAACGAACAATTAATAATCTGACCAAAGTCTGTACACTCTTTTCTTTTATTTTGTGCTCACACAATAATTTCAATGATCAAAATATCAAATTAATGACTTTTGTATTATTGATACATTTTGTATTACAAAACGTAACAATTAATTGCAATTCAATAATAAATTAAACAATTAATTGTAATCCTATAAGCAATTACACAATTTATTGTAATTCAATAATTAATTAATAATTACATCCTAATTTCACTCCTTTATGGAAACTCGGGGGTTCTTGAAGGCATTAGCCATTAGTTTCCTATATTCGGCAGCACAAAACTGCACAGATGTTTTTATTAGTAAGGATTCTCGGCGACTTTGTGCATTAATATCTAGCATATCTACAGTTTTGCATATAAATAATTGGAATTCGCCATTTTTTTTGTTTTGTTCTAATGAATAGAGCATGCCCGATTTACCCAAGAACAGTATTTTTTGTTTCAAAAAGTCTCATACATTGAAAGGTACAGATGCAAACGCGTTTTATTGAATATATCGGATCTTCCTAAATGCAGTTGTATAGTTTCTTCATCAGGACGGCAGATATGTTCCCATCTGCCAATTTCGGCCTACCTCTAGGCACGGAACCAAAAACTTATATTCATATACATACATACATACACAAATATTTTCGTCTATTTGAATTAAAAATAATTAAATATAAATGAGCGACTCCCCCCCCCCCCTGCTCCATCATCACATGAGGCACGAAAGTCTAAATTTTTATTAGAATGTTTCAGCGTTATTTGAAGTTTTTTGTTTTAGAAATTATATTTCAACGCAAGATTAATATGAATCGGTATAAAGTACACATCTGGAAAATAAGCTTCAATATTTTCTACTTTCTTTCCAATTTTCAGTTTACACTTGAGCTACGCGGTTAGAAATCATTTATGAAATTGTCTGTATACAGAGACACAATATGTAAAAAATAATCGATCTTTAGAATTTTGTATTTTGGTTTCTTTCCTAATTTTGGGAGGCAAGACCTGCTCCTTCAAAGACACTCCTTCCTACAGTTTTCGGATTAGATCGGACATACATATTTCGGAAAAAATTGTGAATTGGATTGATTTCAGATAAATTCGGAACAATTTCGGAATCCGACATTTTTAGCAGGGTACGCAAGTCAAACCGACATAAATCGACCTAGGTTGCAACGCTAATTCTTCTTCTTTTAAATTTTGATATTTTCTGGAGTTGTAAAGTGCATCTCATGCTTTGTAAAATAATTTTTTCAACGCATAATTTAATTTTTCGTGGAATAATTTCACAAAATAATCAGTTTTTTAGCGCCATTCAGGGCCATTCAAAAAACACGTAATGCTTTTTTCTGACATTTTTGACCCCACACCCTGAGTAATGCTTTTTCTGTAAAAAGTGTGTGTAAGTTTAACATTGGTATAACGCTAAAAGGGGATTTCGGGGGATTTTGGAAAATGTTTAGGGATATAGAATCTGAATCCTATAGTAATTTTTTTTTATGTAAAAAAATGTGCAAAGTTTATTTTTTATTTTATTTATTAAAATTTTTAAATTAGTCAAACCAATTAAAATTTAGTTTCATTGTTTTGAAAGCAAATCTGCAGATAATTCTGCGCGAATAATATCGATGACATCATATAGCTCTAAACGCCCCTAATAGAATTAGACGCCAATTGTAAATAAAATTATGACTCAAGGGGCGGAGCTTTATAATTTTTTTATTTACATGCGGATATCCTGCGCGTTGACTTATCAACACAAGGAAAATTCTTAACTAATTGCTAACAGTATTTTATCTTTTATATTATACGCCGCAAATAAACACATGCTTTATCATTATAACTACGCAAATTACTGTTGCTATCCGAATATATTCGACTGTAAAATTACTGAAATGAAGTTATTTTACCCACTGAAAATTGTAATCGAAAGATTCCGAATTAATTAGAGGACTGAAAAATCAGGAAAAATAAAATTTACGAATAATAAAATTTCCAACAGCTTATAACACTGCCGAATTGGAAAATTATAAAATATCCGAATTATATGACAATCCATAATTCAAACAGTTTGAAAAATTGTTTTTCAATCAATAATATTTACATATTAACAATAATTGAAAAAAAAATTCTGAATGATCAATTTTTTTTTAAATGTTAGGGAGATTTTTTTTTTCGTTCGAGGCGCACATTTTTTTTTTAAATTTATTTTTTTCTACAATTTTTGTACAATTATTGTTCTTTAAAATTTGACAAAAAATCCTAAAACTTGAAACATTAAAAAACAAATTCTTGGATAAAAATATTTGATTATTGTATTTTTAATAAACAAATAATAATTATTAAAACCTTCTTTTTAAATTGTTTGGATTCGGAAAATTTCTAGTTCGGATATTTTATATTTAGGCAATTTTTTGTCGGGAATTTTATAAATCCGGATTTTCATTTTTTGACAAGTTTATAATTTTGATTTTTCCGTGTCCTGAAATGTCAAAGCTTTTTAAGAACTTCGAAAGGTATCCAGAGAATAAAAGACTTTTCTTTAGATTCCTGGGAAATTTTTTTTAATGATTTTGTATTTTGAAAAATTATATTTGAAAGATTTCAAAAAGCTTCAAAAGATTTCTAAGCATGACGGAAAATTCTCTGAGATTTTCAGGAAATTTTTTTATTTCAAAAGATTTTTTGTTAAGTTTATAGGAATAGTTTGAGTTAATCTATAAGATGTTTCAAAATTCATCTCCATTGGCAGAAATTTCATATTTTTTGGTCAAAAAAGTATGGTTTGAAAATTAATTATCTTTTGTGAAAGATTTAACTATTTTGTTAGAAATTTGTTATTTTTGGATGAATTCTACTCTTTTTTATTTGAAATAATAATTTTTTCCAGTCCAAAAAATTTAAATCATTAAAAGTTTATCTTTTTAGTTTATAAATTCAAATATTTGGTTAAAAATGTATGTAATTTGTTCAAAATTAGTTTTTTTCCTGGGTCTACATTTTTTTTAATAGAAATTTAATCTTTTTGGTTTAAAATTCATCTGTTTGTTTGAAAATTTAACTATTTCGTTAAAAATTTATTTTATTTGGTTAAAAATGTATTCCTCTAACTTAAAATTAAACTATTCTATTTTTTGTTGAAAATTTATCTTTTTTAGTGAAAAATTCATCTATTCTGTTAAATGTTGTTTTTTTTTGGTATCAATATAACCTTTTTGGTTGAAAATTGAACTATTTGGTTAAAATTTTTTTATTTTTGATTGAAGATGCATAATTTTAGTTTAAAGTTCATTTTCTTGGTTAAAAATTCAACAACTTTTCTTGAACATTCCTTTTTTTTTGTTGAAAATGAATTTTTTAAATTAAAAATGTAGCTATTTTATATATTCATTTTGGTAGAAAATGCATATTTTTGAGCCAAAAGACGAATTTTCTCTACAAAAATTGAATTTACAAACAAAAAATATGACTTCAGCAAAAAATTATTTTTCCACGAAACTGATGCATTTTTACCCGACAAAAATGAATTTTTAAACCAAAAAAGGAGAATTTTCTACTAAAAAAGATAAATCTTTAAGAAATGGGAAAGTTACATTTTTTCTGTTCAAAAATTAATTTTAAACCCAGAAAAAAACTTTCATCCAAAGAGATGAATTTTCAATTAAAAATCTAACTCCTAAAAAAATTGAGTTGACTTTTCAAGATCAAAATATGAATTTTTGAACGAAAAATAAGTTTCTACGAACAAAATTGAATTTTTCATCCAAAATGACGAGTTTTTTCAACCAAGAGGGATGAATTCTTAACGAAATAGTTGAATTCTTTACCAAATAGTTACATTTTCATTCAAGAAAGATGAAATTTCTCTTAAAACAGATGAATTTTTAATTAAAAAAAAAAAAATTTGATAGGTGAATTTTCATCCAGAAAAGATTTCATCTCTATTTTCAACACCAATATATTAAATTAATCCAAAAAGTAAATTTTCTACAAAATAGATCAATTTTCAACATAATTGTTGAATCTTCAACCAAATAGTTGCATATCTATCCAAGAAAGATGTAATTTTTGCTAAAGCAGGTGAATTTTAAAATCAGAAAAACAAATTTTCAAAAAAGAGTTTAATTTTCAACCGAAGAGTTGCATTTTCATTCAAGAAAGATAAAATATTTCTTCCGAAACAGATGAATTGAAAACTTAAAAAAAAATAGTTAAATTTTTATCTAAAGAAGATTCCAGTTCGCTTTCCAATACCAAAATTCCAAAATCAGAATTGTTAACATGTTAATTGTCTACTGAATAGTCGAATTTTTAACCAAAAAGTATGACTTCTTAACAAGATTGTTAAATTTTCAACAAAACAGTTGCATTTTTGCCCAAGAAAGATGCAATATTTCTACTAAAAAATTATGAACTTTAAGATTAAAAGGACTAATTTAAAAAAATATATATTTTTCATACAAAAAATATTTCAGTGGACTTATCAGCAACAAAATATGAATTTAAAACAAAATGTTAATATTATACGAAAAGGTCGAAAAGTGTTGAATTTATAAACCAAAAAAAAGGTTTTTCAACAAAACAGTTGAATTTGCAAAAAAAAATCATGTCTTTTTAAGAAAACTGTTAAATTTTCAACTCCTATTCACAAAAAAGTGTGACATCCAAACACTCATCCGGACAATTGCTTAGAACATTGTATTAGACATTTTTAAATTGAGGAAGATTTGATTAAATGAATTTAGTTAGATTAATGAAGATGTTTAAGCGATGTTGTTTGTCTGAGTGTTATAAATTTATAATAATATAATATATAGGTTGTTTATGACATACTTCAGACCATAGAAAGGAGATTCGTTGTTAGATCCTTAATTCCCTAATTACAGCTGCCAACGTTTCGAAAACAGATGTTTTCTTCATCAGGACAATTACAAATTTTTAATTAAATTTCAAAATTGACAAAATCATTAGTTTTACAATATTAAATTTAGAACACTAAAAACAATGTAACAATATTAATAACATGAAAACAAGAATTTAATTATAAAATGAAGAGTTTGAAGTGATGAAGAAGAGAAATAGAAACCTACAGGAAAAACTTAAGATGTTGAGGAAACTTCGAAAAACAAAAAATTTTTAATTGTCCTGATGAGAAAAACATCTGTTTTCGAAACGTTGGCAGCTATAAATATGTAATAAAGGATCTAACAACGAAGCTCCTTTCTATGGTCTGAAGTACATCATAAACAACCTATATATTATATTATTATAAATAAATGAATTTAAAAATTTCGGAAAATGTTATACCATTACAAAGCTTTCTCTATGAGGAAGTGAAAAGTAACGGAGTTACCCTAAAAGTTACAAATAACGTAACTTTTCATAACTTAGTTCCTTGTAACAAGTTACTACCCAACCCTGGTGCGAAAACTGTCGCGCAATAAAATAAGTGACGTTTTAAGGAAAGTCAACAATTGCTCAAACATTCGTGCCGGATTATAATCTATTCTCATTTATATTCTGTAAACCAACGAATATATTAATTTGCTTGTATTTTTTATCATAAAAACTGATTTTGCCATTGAACTGATAGTGAAATGTGACTTGTTTTTTATTGTGAGTAGGCTGTTATTGGTTATGAAAATAATTTCTCGGTAATAATTTTTATAATCATTATATTGAGATAGCATTTGAAAGAAACCGAATATTCGAGAATTTTATAAAGCGGTTTTTTGTCAAACAGATGTTTATGAATCTTTATGTTTTCAGGCATTCTAAATATTTTAATTAATATGCATTTCAGAAATATTGGATTTCATTGCCAAAATTGTGTACATAGCACAGGAAAAATGAAATGTAATTTTTACATCGATTTCAGAGTAATATTTACCTGCAAGAAAAATTGACTTCACATGTTAAGATTTACCCACCACATGGGAAATGGTTTCTATGTCAACTCTATTAAATCTTGTTTTTGTTTCAATACGAAAAAATTCAACATTACCTACTTGAAAATTACCCGCAACAAAAATTCACTTCTGTTTTTTCTGTTATATACCGCACAGGACATTGAGTACTATTCACTTTACGAAGACACCTTCAAAACAGCTGCACATTTTTGTAATTTACTCGAAAAGGGAAAATCGCATGAAAACACAACTTATACCATAATAAAGATGACGTTATTGCGCTTAAAACAAGACCCCATTTGTTTATGTAAAAACATTGTTTTGGAAAATATCCTTCGCGAAATGATGAAAACCGTGGTTTTTTCGCTTCACTCTGTCGTTGCTTAACTTTCGATGACGATATCTTTGAACTAAACAATACCAAAAAATTTTTTAAATCATATAGATGCTTTCATATTTTGGCTATACATATGTAAAAACGAAATTTCAATACATTATCAACAATTAACGTAAAATGCATTTCAAGATGAGTGTGCTATCCCTCGTAATACATCGCGACGGAATTTTGAAATGTATCAAATGTACACTCAACATATCTTTCGAAAGTAAAGTTCACTCGTGAATATCACATGTCTTTCGAAAAAAATATAACATGTTATTGTTATTTATGTTTTTGGGCAGTTAATTTATCAAAAATTACAAATAAAAACGGTATGCAAAATAAGCACAAAAAAACTCGATTTGTGCATTCTGCGTGAATAAGAATGTCAATAATGTCAAATACATAATATGTCTCCTTGTTAGTTAGTACAGATGGAATGGAAGCTTCTAATGTGTCCCCTTACGGCTTACAACATTTTCCTTGTACCTTCCCTATTCCTTCACACAGACCCCACACACTTACTTGGTGGTGGTGGAAGGGGGAGGGGGCCACCACAGTTTAAGGTGGGTTCCGAACCACCAAGAGCAACGGCTTTTTCTCCAGAGAAAACGCCGGCTCTTCCAAAGTGCGAGGCGGGAATCAAACCTTTACATTTGAATCAAACCTTTACATTTGAATCAAACCTTTACATTTGAATCAAACAATTCAAACATTTGAATCATTTGAATCAACGCCATTGCCTTTATCATCCATAACTTTAATAAGGATGTTTCCAGTAATAATATTCCGTTCCTTTATCAACCTTGAGAAAAAACTACATTTGAGTACGTTGGAAAACGTTGTTTTTTTTAAATATCTCGAGAAGAGGATAAGTTACGATTTCAGTGTTAGCGGTTTTGGCAACTAGAATTAGTTATCTAAAAACCTATCCAAACAGTTTTTGGATCCATTTTAATCCAACCTATTGATACTTGAGGAGCACTGTCTTTTGCAAGATCTTCTTGATTGAAAATTCAACTATTTGTTTTTTGAATTCAGATAGAAATGAAGATCATTTTATCATGAATAATTTTCGCAAAAAGCTAGAAAAGGATTCATAATCAAAAAATAAAATTCAAAACAATCTAACTTTTCGGCTCATTAGAGACAAAATAACATAATGAAAAAAGAGGGGAAAAAGGGGAAAAAATCAACCAAAAACCAACCTCTCACTTCTTCCGTCCTTTTTATGCTACGAGGGAACCAACTTGTTTCGAGGTCAATTTAAACCTCCTCATCAGGGATTATGTATAGGGATAACTATAAAGGTATGAGTAATTAATATACCTGTAAAGAAAACATTTTTTCATTTAACATTCAGTGCAAAATATAAATTCATTAAGTTTAGTGTAAAAACAAAAAATTATTTGATGAGAAATTGATTGTTTTTAATGGAATGTAAATTTTTCTATTATTTAGTCAAAGAAAATTAATTTAACCAATTAATTATTCTATCCCAAACTTTGTTATATCTTGAGAGGGCCTTCTTTAAATTGATAGCTTTGTTACTTTCTCTCTTCATAAATAACATTTCCATAAATGCTCTCTTTTTCTGGTTTTTTTCATGATAACGAATTTTAATATCATTCCAATTTAAATCATGACCGTGTGTAATCTTATGTTTTGAAAGGACTGAGTGATACCTAGAACTTCTGTGAAAATTATTTTCATGTTCATTTTTTCTAAGTCTAAGTGCCCTTTTCGTCTGCCCTTTATAACTTGCATTGCAATCCTTGCAATTAATTTTGTAAATAACACATTTTTTGTTTAGCTTCTCATATCTATCTTTTCCCAATTTTACAGTCATATTACTCTTAAATGGAACTCTATAAATGGTATATATAAACCTAATTTTCCCAACATTGATTTCAAAATTTTTGAAATTTTCCCAAAGTATGGAAGAACAACAGTGTTAAATGTATTATAATCATCTCTCTTTTTCATATTTTGATCATTATTTTTGTTTTTGATACAACTAATTCTGTTCTGCGTATCTTTTTCAATGAATTCAAAAAGTTAGTGGTTAAGAAAAAGAATTTGTTTGCATAGTTCTATATTTTTCTCATGGAATATTGGATGTGATAATTTAAGGGCTCTATCAATCAAATTTTTGATGATTTCTGTCTTATTCGGAATAAAGAGATTTGAGAGAAAACTAAGTGTTGTACCTGAACAAATCTTTTTTCTATGCCAGTCAGTTATTATAATAAGTCTTTCGTCTGTTTTAATTAAAGTCAAATCTAGAAAATTTAATTTTCCTTCAGTTTCAATTTCAACTGTAAATTGTAATCTTGGGTGTATACTATTGAAAGCATTTAGAAGAGTGTTAACATTATTTTTATGTACACTAAGTACTGAATCATCAACATATCTTGCATAGAAATCAATATTAATATCAATTTTTTGAAAAACTTCATTCTCTAAGTCCTCTATAACAATTTCAGCTTAAATAGGTGATAAAACTGATCCAATACAAGTTCCAAACTTTTGTTTATAATAGTTATTATTGAATTTGAAGAATACCGAATGAAATATATATTTTATAGCATCAAGAAAATGTTTTTTCGGAATTTCGGTATTAATTTCAATCAATTCCCTACGTTTTTGTGTGGCCATTTCAACTCTTTCGTAAGGGATATTTGGAAACATATAGCTATTACATCAAAAGATACAAATACATATTCTAACGGTATTATTACATTGTCAATTAGTTTTAAGAAATTATTACTTTTTTTAATTGATGTATTTGAGATTGCTATTGATTTTTTAATAATTTGACTCAATAATTCTTCTAATTTTCTAGTCGGAGATTGTTGAAATAACTGGTCTTAGAGGATAATCATGTTTGTGAGCTTTAACAAGACCATAGGCTAAGGGTAGATTAGTACTAGTTGTATCAATATCACATCTTTCAATGTTATTACCCAAATATTTATTCCTTCTCATTCTATTAAAAATTTTTTAAATTCCTCTTTGAAGCATTTTGGTGGGATTATTCGTTATCAATTGAAAACTATTATCAGCATTAAAAATGTCCAACATTTTTTGTATAAGCATCCCTATTAATTGCCACCGTTATACTTCCTTTATCCGATTACGTGATCATTAATTCAGGATGATTTTCCAGAAAATTTTTTGTTACAATTAAACCCTCATTAAGTTCCTTTTCTAACAAAGTTTTTGGATTATCATTTTTTTTCAAACCATTAGATAACCCCATAAAATTTTATCTAAATTCTTCAATTTTATTGACTGGTATTTTTTTATTATTGGATTCAATATCTTTAATGATTTCAAGTAATTGATTATAGTTTTTTTCACTAAATTTCTTGCTAAAACCATCACCTAATCTCAAAATGTTAATAACTCTTTGTGGAATAATTACATTAGAAATATTCAGAAACCACGGATCTGACTGATCATGAAAGAGAGCTGAGTGAATATTTAAATGTAATTTTTGTACATCCCCTTGCTACTGAAGGATATTTAAAAATTTTCGATCATGTTTAATATTATTTTTTAAAAGTTTTGTTTCGCTTTCAAAATATTCTTTAATGATAAAGGAAGGAACTTGTTGATTCAATTTCTCAATAATCTGTTTAATCTTAATATTCAAAGAATGTATCTGTGAATGGCTTTCCTTTATAATCAAATTCAATAGAGATTTTTTGTATTTTTCAGTATTTATATCAAATTGTTCTCTATTTCTTTTATTGTTGAAATCAAAACTAACATTTTTATTGATGTCCTAAATTTTCTTAGAAGAAACCCCATGAATTTTGCATTTGATCAAAAAGTCTTGTTGTAAAATTGTTGATCTCAACTTTTTACTAATTAAGTAAAATTGTTTAATGTTTTTCACAGGTCCACCTATCACATCAATACCATTTCCTTAAATTCGGTCTATATCATCAGAATCCATTTTAAAACAGATAAAACAATCAATTTCACAATTTTTTCATAATTTTTTCAAAATTTTTTTAAATTTTCTATAATTTTCTCATTATTTTTCTTATAAAAATTACAAAAAAAATTTTTTAACTCCCTGTATTTTTTGCTTTGAGTAAATCCAAGGTTCCTGGATACGTTTTCGTCCTTATAACACTTGGGAAAACCCTATTTAATGTTTTTAACAATCATTAAATATAAACAATTTAATTGTTACAAGAAAACAAATTTCTAAAGATATTATAAAAATTCTTTAAAAAACACTTGAATTTTTATTTGACAAAAATCACATTTATGTATTTTATTGCAAATTGATTTTTTCAAATGAAAATTTAACTGTTCCCTTTTTGGTTAAAAATTTATCTTTTTAGTTCAAAAATTCAACTATTTGTTCCAAAATTTATGTAATTTGTTGGAAATTCGTTTTTTTTTTCGTAGAAAATTCAACTATTTTGTAAAAAATTCCATTTTCTAAAATGAAAATTGTTTTTCAAAGAAAATTTAACTGTTCCATTTGATTGAAAATTAACTTTTTTGTTGAAACTTCATTTTGTCTTGAAAATTCAAATATTTGGTCGAAAATTTATGTGATTTGTTGAAAACTCGTCCTTTTGATAGAAAATAATTCATCTTGGTTAAAAATTCAACTATTTGGTCAAGCATTGATGTATTTCATTGCAAATTAATTTTTTTAAATGAAAATTTAACTATTCCGTTTTTGGTTAGAAATTTATCTTTTTAATTTAAAAATTCAACTATTCGGTCGAAAATTTATGTAGTTTGTTTAAAACTCGTCTTTTTTGATAGAAAATTAGTCTCTTGTTCAAAAATTCAACTATTTGGTCCAAAATTTATTGAAAATTCGTATCTTCTTTTCTACCAAAAGTATTTTCAATAAATTTTGGACCATACAGTTGAACTTTTAAACCAAAAAGATCAATTTTCATCCAAAAATGGAATAGTTAAATTTTCATTTGACAAAATTAATTTTCAATAAAAAATCGAATCTTCTACTAATATAAAGCGAACCTTCTTCTAATCTAAAAGGCGAATCCTCAACAAAATACATAATTTTTTAACTAAATAGTTGAATTTTCAAACAGGAAGGTTAATTTTCTACCAAAAAGACGAGTTTTCAACAAATTACATAAATTTTCGACCAAATATTTGAATTTTTGAGACAAAAAGAAATATTTCACATATTTCGCAAAGATTTCACAAAAATTTAAATGATTTGAATGATTTCACAAATATTTCGCATAGATTTCGCAATAATTTCAATAATTTCCGAAAGATTTTAAAATTTTCAGATGAATTTGAAAGATTTCACAAAGATTTCAATTATTTCAAAGATTCCAGATAAATTTAAAAGATTTCACAATGATTTCAATAATATCACAAATATTACCAAATATTTGAAAAATATTAAAAATATTTCGCAAAGATTTCTAAAGATGTCACAAAGATTTTACAAAGATTTCACAAATATTTTCAGAGATTTCACAAGGATTTCGCAAAGATTTCCGATATATTTAAAAGATTTCACAAAGATTTCTAAGATTTCAGATAAATTCAAAAGATTTCACAAAGATTTCAATTATTTCAATTGAATTGTCATGCCAAAAGAACGAATTTTCAACAAAAAAGTAACTTTTCAACCAAATTTGGACTTTTTACAAAAATAGTGAAATTTTTAACAAAATACATAAATTTTTAACCAAATGGTTAAATTTTCATACCAAACATATTAATTTTCAACAACAAAGGCAATTTTCAACCAAACAGTTGAATTTTCTACCATTTTCAAACCAAAAAGACGAGTTTTCAACAAAAGAGTTAAATTTTTAACAAAAAAGTTCATTTTCAACCAAATAGCTGAAATTTTTAGGAAAATCTTTGAATTTTCCACCCACCAAAAAAAAACGAATTTGAAAGAAAATAGTTAAATTTTTAACGAGAGATGAATTTTCAACTAAAATTATGAATTTTCAACCAAGCAACTGAATTTTTAACAAAGTAGTGAACTTTCAAAAAGTAGTTACATTTTCCAAAAGGAAAGACAAATTTTCGAAAAAATAGCTGAACCCTCTTCAGAAATTTTTTTACCAAAATAGATAAATTTCCCGAATATAATCAACAATTTATAACAAAAATAGTTCAATTTTCAACGAAAATGTTCGTTATTTTTCAACCAATCAAAATAGTTGAAATCAACCAAAAAAGACGAGTTTTCAACAAAATAGCTGAATTCTCAACCAAGCCAATTAATTTTTCATCAAAATAATTGAATTTGAAACCAACAAAAATTAGATTTGTTTACCAAAAGAGATATATTTGGAAGCGAAAAAGCCGAATTTTGAACCAAGAAAGAGAAAAAGTCCATTAAATTCTTGAATTTTCAAACCGAAAATATGATTTTTTCACCAAAAAAGTTATTTTTCAACTAGAAAAAATATTTAAATTTTTTTTTAAATGCATAGATTTTCGACCGAGATAGATGAATTTTCAACGAAAAATATAATAATTGATATTATTCCAATCAAAAAAAAGATTTTAGTTTGAAATAAAACAAAGTTGAATTCAGCCAAAGAAAAACGAATTTTCAACAAAATAGGTTTAATTTTAAAAGAATAATTCTAAGTTTTGAAAATTTAAAAAAAATTAAAACTTGTAAAGATTTTTCAAGAATTATGAAAGGTTTCACAAAAATGAAAACAAAATTTTTAGGTTCCTTGGAAACATTCAAATTATTTTTATTCCGAAAAATTTATTTTAAGAAATTATTTAAAAAGATTTCTGAAATTGTCAAAGAAGAATCTGAAAGATTTTAAGAAATTCTTTTTTGTTTTGCAGAATTAAAAAAAATGCAGGAAAAATTTGAATAATTTTGAAAGTTTAGAAGTTTTAGAAGGTCTGAAAAGATTGAAAAAAGAATTTTTTTAAGATGCGTGTGAAAATTTTTAATGATTTTTCGTTTTGAAAAGTAATCTTTTATAGAAAATTAAAAAAGATTTCTAAACGAATTTTAAACTTTAAAAATTTTTTAGAAATCTAGGTTTTCAAAGGTTTCAAGAGAATAATTTTTTTTTATTTGTGGAAAAATTTAGTAGATTAGAACATTTTTTTTTAATTTTGAACGACTTTTCAAAATTTTAAGAAATATTCGAGTCAGAAAAAAATATTTTTGGGAATTTGAAACCTCTTGAATAGATTAGAAATATATAAAAACTTGGAAACATTTCCGAAAATTTATCAAATATTTCTTGATTTTTTCCAAACTTCTAAAAGTCCTGAACATATTTTAAAAATACTTGAATCTTTCCTAATATTTCGTAAAATCTTATAAAATAAAAAAAATGTCTAAAATCTTCTAAAAAACTTCTAACAAATGAATAATTATTTGAAATTTTTATATTTTATTATTATTATTTTATGTTCTTTATGGTATTGAAAAAAATTTTAAATTGCTGAATTTCAATTAGTACTTCAATTATTATTTTTTTAATTTTTAATTATTTTCTAATTACTCAATTAGTAACTTCAATGTTTATATGACTAAAAAAAATATTTAAAAAGCATTCAGTGTTACATCAACATATTGTTTTATTTATTTCTAGAAAATGCTTCATCTTGAAAAACATTTTTTTATTTATTCTTTAATTTCATAGAGTAACACTATTTAAAGATGTTCCACTATCATACAATAGAAAAACAAAAATTTATAAACAAATTATTTGTTGAAAAAATGTTTTCTACGATTTTCCATAACTGTACTTTTTTTTAAGTTATATATTTCAAGAAATTTAAATGGAAACAATATTACATTATACAAAATTTTACTTAAGATTATAATTGTTTATATTATAAACAAATTTAATGAACAAATGCAGTTAACAGGCATTTTTCGACAGAAAAATGTGTTATTTTCGATGTCATTTTTTTTTAAATTGGGAACTTTACTATAATTTTAGAAAAATCAATAATTTCTTGATTAATCTCATGATTTTTTTAAACAAGTTTAATAAACAAATGCATTATTCGGGCATTTGTTGGCAGAAAAATTTGGTTTTTTCAATGTCAGTCTTTTCAGTTGTGAACCCAGATAACAATACGTGCCTGCACGCGATCAGCCCGACGGGCTGGAAACCAGCGTGCCTGCTAAATTCACGCGACAGGCCGGCAGAGTCGGAATGCGACCGAAAGGCGGATAACGGCAGGCAACGGTCCAGTACATTAGACGCCCGTCGGGCTTGCAAACGGCGAGGAACGACGGGCCTGCGATTTACGCGACCGCTGCAAGCTGATAGTGCAAGAAGTTTGAGATCAAAAACGCGCATGCGCGTTTTGGATCAGCTGTTCTTGTCGTGTTTCATCTCGTGTGGCGTTCACTCCCGTGAATTTTCGCTCGGATGTGTACGATTTGCAAACAATAACTGTTATTCGTTCCAGATAAAATAGAAGAATAAGTAATCCACTTGTAAATGGAGTAATCCACTTGGAATACGGAGTAATCTACTTGTATAACGGAGTTATACCTTTCATCGTTTGCGGTTTTTGGTATTGTTTTGGCTGTGTGTGGAACAAAAAATTTGTTAGCAATTTTTTGCTGTCGGTGTCCTTCAAATCAACAAAAGTAGCAAATAGCACGAAAGGTAATGAAATTCTGCGTATAATAATATAAATTTCAAGTTGAAAGAAAAATGTCAATATTATAAAAAGATATTTTTATAATATTGACATTTTTCTTTCAACTTGGACTTATTATACGCAGACTCTCGTCATTACCTTTCGTGATATTTGAAAATTGTTATTTTATTTACATAAAAAAAGATTTTTTTAATTTTAATCTACTCGCACACTCAGCCTGCAATTTACCGGACCGTCGGGCATGCAGTTCGCCGGACAGCGTCGCTCCGGCCTGTCGGGCGGGCATATAGACATCAATGGTGTGCACATTAAGGTGGATATCTGCCGGCAAGTCGGTCCGATCGATCGGACCGCAGGCCGGCAGATCGCTTGCAATCGGCGGGCATTTTGCTATCTGGGAACTTCATATAGATTTCAGCAACATTCATAATAAGCCGATAAATGTTATGATTTTTTAAACAAATTTAATAAACAAATGCATTAATCAGGCATTTTTCTACAGAAAAAATCGTTTTTTTCTATGCCAACTTCTTTTAATTAGGAACTTTATGATAATTTTAACAAAATTCAGAATTTGTTGATCATTCTTAGGGTTTTTTCTATACAAATTTAATAAACAAATGCATTATTGGGGCATTATTTTTCTGTTGACGAAAAAAAATTTTTTTTTTCGATGTCAGACTTATTTTTAGTTGGGAACTTATTGATAATTGCAGCAACATTCATAATGAGTCGATAAATTTGATGATTTCATTCAGGAGTGGTGATTAATACTGTTCAATTTAAACACTATTGCCGAAAAACAGCGAAGCTCTACATTACCCTCTACAGTCTCAATTAAAAAGACTGACATCGAAAAAAAAAAATTTTTGAAAAAATATAAAATTGATCAAAAAATTATGAATTTTTCTGATGTTATCATGAAGTTCCTAATTTAAAAAATTGACACAGAAAAAAACGAATTTTTCTGCCGACAAATGCCTGATTAATGCATTTGATTATCAAATTTGTTTAAAAAATGTTAACATTTATCAACTTATTATGAATGTTGCTGAAATTGTGATGAAGTTCCCAACTGAATTATATTTTTTTAATTTTTGTCTTTTTCTATTTTTTATATACATAAACAAATGGCGAAAATTAGACATTTTATAATGATTATTTTTTATTTTCAAATCAATAACGTAATTAATTTTAGTTTAAAAATTGGATGAATCTTCACATTTTTAATTATTTTTTAATCTTTATAAATTTTAAATTATTTTTAAATCATTTTAAATTACTTTTAAATTTTTTCAAAACCTAAACTTGCTAAAATCTGAATATATTTCGGGATTATTAGAAATTTCCAATTTTCGTTTTCAAATTCGGCAAAATGAAAAAAATGGCCTTTCTTACAATGTTTCAGATTTTTTGTACATTTTCAGAAATTGTCTTAAATGTTTTAAAAAATCTTTTGATTTTTTTTAATGAATTTATCAAAATAAAAAATTATTTAAAATTTTCCAAGGAATCTTAAGATAATTTATTTGTTCAATGGAAATCTTTGAAAATTGTCAAAAAGCTTCTAAATTTGTCTTCAAAAACTTCAAAAATACACATTTTGTTTAAAATTTTTGGAAAAATATTTTCAAATTTTAAATTCTCTTCAAATTGTTTTAAATTTTTAATGATTTTGGAATTTTTCTGAAAATTGTTGTTCAGATTCTTTTCCACATTTTTAGAAATCTTTTTGAATGTTTTAAAATCTTTTGATTTAAACAAAATTAATCTATCAATATCAAGAATTATTTTTAACTTTCCACGGAATCTTAAAATAATTTGTTTGTTCTATTGAAACCTTTGAAAATTCTTAAAAAGCTTCTGAAGTTTTCTTCAAAAACTTCAAAAGTCTACATTTTCTTAAGAAAATTTTTTAATATTTTGAAATTTTTAATTATTTTGAAATGTTTTCCAATTTTAAATTATTTTAAAATCTTTTCAAATTTTAAATTATTTTCAAATCTTTTCAAAATTTTCAATTATTTCTAATTTTTCTCAAAACATAAGATTTTTAAAATCTTTCGAAATTATTAGAATTTTTCCTATTTTTTTTTTAATTCTGCAAAATTAAAAAAATGGGCTTTCTTACAATCTTCCACATTTTTTTCGACCATTTTAGAAATCTTTTTGAATGTTTTGGAATCTTTTTAATTTTCTTAAAATTAATTTATCAAAACCAAAAATAATTTCAATTTTTTCAAGGAATCTTAAGGCAATTTGTTTTTTCAATTGAAACCTTTAAAAATTCTAAAAAAAACCTTCTAAATTTGTCTTCAAAAACTTTAAAAATACACATTTTGTTTAAAATTAAAAAAAGAATAATTCAACAGAATCAGGAATTATTTTTAACTTTCCAAGGAGTCTTAAAATAATTTGTTTGTTCTATTGAAACCTTTGAAAATTCTTAAAAATCTTCTGAATTTTTCTTCAAAACCTTCAAAAATCTACATTTTCTTATAATTTTTTTTTAATCTCTTGTAACTTTAAATTATTTTAAAATCTTTTCAAATTTTCGTTTATTTCTGAATTTTTTTCAAAACCTGAACTTTCTAAAATCTAAGTATCTTTCGAAATGATTAGAATTTTTCTTAAATTTTTTGTCAAATTCTGACAAATTAAAAAAATGGCCTTTCTTAGAACATTCCAGATTTTCTTACAGTTTTAGAAATATATGTCTTCAAAAACTTCAAAAATACACCTTTTTTTATATAAAATTAAAAAAATAAATAATTTATCAGAATCAAAAATTATTTAAAATTTTCTAAGTAATCTTAAGATAATGTGTTTTGTCCAATTGAAACCGTTGAAAATTCTTAAAAAGCTTCTAAATTTTTCTTTAAAAACGTCAAAACTACACAATTAGTTAAATATTTTTTTTAATTTTTTCAAATTTTCAATTCTTTTTAAATGTTTCCAAATTATAAATTATTTTTCAATCTTTTAAACCTTCAAAAATCTAAATATCTTTCGAAATGATTAAAATTTCTCCTATTTTTTCAAATTCTGAAAAATTAAAAAAAATGGCCTTTCTCACAATGTTTCAGATTTTTTGACATTTTTAGAAATAGTTTTAAATGTTTTGAAATCTTTTTATTTTTTTTTAATGAATTTATCAAAATCAAACATTATTTTTAATTTTCCAAGGAATCTTAAGATAATTTGTTTGTTCAAGTGAAATCTTTGAACATTTTTAAAAAGCTTCTAAATTTGTCTTCCAAATTTTCAAAAATAGACATTTTGTTTAAATTTTTTAAAAAATCTTTTCTAATTTTAAATTCTTTCTAAATTAATACAAATTTGTAATGATTTTAGAATTTTTCCTAAAATTGTTATTCAAATTTTTTTCGACATTTTTAGAAATCTTGTTGAATGTTTTGAAATCTTTTGCATTTAAAAAAATAATAATTTATCAAAATCAGAAATTATTTTAAAATTTCCAAGGGATCTTATTTGGTCAGCGACCGAGCGTATATGGATTAGATTTTTTAATTTTTGTCATTTTCTATTTTTTATATAAATAAACAAAGAGTGAAAATGCGATATTTTTTAATTTTTATTTTTTATCATGAAATCAATAACTTGATTCATCCCATTCTCGACTAAAATGAATGTCGAAGTATCCAAAGAATATAAATAATTTACAGGATATCGAGTCTAATTTTTATAAACAAATTATATTAACAAAAGCTTTTTAAGAATTTTCAAACGTTAATATTCCTTGGGAAGTTAATAATGATTTTTTATTTTGATAAATTAATTTTTTTTTTTAAATTGAAAAGATTCCAAAACATTCAAAAAGATTTCTGAAAATGTAGAAGATTGTCAGAAAGGCTAATTTTTTTAATTTTTTAGAATTTGACAAAAAATTTAGTGAAAATTCTAATCATTTCGAAAAATATTCAAATTTGAGAAAGATTAGGTTTTAAAAAAAATGTAGAAATAATTGAAAATTTGAAAAAATTTGAAAATATTTAAAAATTTCAAAACATTAAAAAATTTTTAAATGAAAATGCATAGGCTTTTGAAGTTTTTGAAGAAAAATTAAGAAGCTTTTTAAGAATTTTCAAAGGTTTCAATAGAACAAATTATCTTAAGATTACTTGGAAATTTTTAAATGATTTCTGATTTTGATAAATTAATTTTGTTTAAATGCAAAAGATTTAAAAACATTAAAAAAGATTTCTAAAAATGTCGAAATAAATCTGAATAACAATTTTAGGAAAAATTCTAAAATCATTTAAAATTTAAATCAATTTAAAAATAATTTAAAATTAAAAAAGATTTTTTTTTTAAATTTAAACAAAATGTCTGTTTATGAAATTTTTGAAGACAAATTTAGAAGCTTTTTAAAAATGTTCAAAGATTTCACTTGAACAAACAAATTATCTTAAGATTCCTTGGAAAATTAAAAATAATGTTTGATTTTGATAAGTTCATTTTAAAAAATTAAAAAGATTTTAAAACATTTAAAACTACTTCTAAAAATGTCAAAATAATCTTAAACATTGTGAGAAAGGCCATTTTTTTAATTTTGCAGAATTTGAAAAAAATAAAAATTTTTTTAACCATTTCGAAAGATATTTAGATTTTAGAAGTTTTTAAAAGATTGAAAAATAATTTATAATTTGAAAAAAATTAAAAAGAATCTTAAGATTCCGTGGGAAGTTAAAAATAATTCTTGATTTTGATAAATTATTTTTTTTTAAATCAAAAGATTTCAAAACATTAAAAAAAAATTTAATGAAAATGTATAGACTTGAAGTTTTTGAAGAAAAATTTAGAAGCTTTTGAAGAATTTTCAAAGGTTTCACTTGAACAAACAAATTACCTTAAGATTCCTTGGAAAATTAAAAATATTATGTTTGACTTTGATAAATTCATTTTAAATCATTTTTTAATCATTTTAAGCCATTTTTTTAATTTTGCAGAACTTGAAAAAAATATGAAAAATTCTAATAATTTCAAACAATATTTAGATTTTAGAATTTTCAAAAGATTGAAAAATAATTTTAAATTTGAAAAAAAAATTTTTAAATTGAAAATTTGAAAAAATTAAATTTTTTTTAACAAAATGTGTATTTTTGAAGTTTTTGGAGACAAGTTTAGAAGCATTTAAATTTTTTTTAAAGATTTCAATTGAACAAGCAAATTATCATAAGATTACTTGAAAAAATTTTAAAATAATTTAAGATGATTTAAAATTCAAAAAGATTTAAAAATTTGAAGATTCATCTAATTTTTAATCAAAATGTAGATTTTTTAAGTTTTCGAAGAAGAAATTAGAAGCTTTTTAAGAATTTGCAAAGGTAAAAATAAATTACTTTTAAAAAAATTAAAAAGATTCCAAAACATTCAAAAAGATTTCTGAAAATGTAGAAGATTGTAAGAAAGGCCAATTTTTCAGAATTTGACAAAAAATTGAGGAAAAATTCGAATCATTTGGAAAGATATTCCGATTTTAGAAAGATTAGGTTTTGAAAAAAATTTAGAAATAATTGATAATTTGAAACAAATTTTAAAATAATTTAAAATTTCAAAAAAAATTGAAAATCGGTTAAGAATTGTAGGCTGTAGGTGTTTTTGAATAGTAAATTCCCGATTCAGCCCACTGTGTGGCGCTGAGGCAACATCGATTAATTTATAATCATACTTGATATGTACTTAATATGTAAAAAAATGTTTACAGCACACTATCTGGATCGTGAAATCAGAAATTTAGCAGACAAAGGATATTGAATTGGAGTGTAAACACGCAAAAGTATAAACTCGTCATACTCTGGTCACACATTCATCGGATTCTGAAGAGCGCAGGTCCAAAGTGTGATACCACCCGTATCTAAATCTAAAAGTATTGCGCACTGAACCAAACTGGCTCATTGCAAATAAATACACCTCGAAAGACGCTCGAATCCGCAGCCGCAGCCGCAGGTCAACTTCTTCACTTACTTCGTCGAAAACAAAAAAATCATCATGAGTTTAGTGCGACAGAATTTTCACGACGAGTGCGAAAATGCCCTCAACAAGCAAATCAATTTGGAGCTTTATGCGAGTTATGTGTACCTTTCTATGGTGAGTAGATTTTTCGTATATATTGATTTTATAATGTCCCTGTCATTCTGACGTTTTGTGTTTCGTCAGATCGTACGTCGTACTTTAAAAACAATAATAAATAGTTCAAGATCACCTTTATTTTAAATAATGAATTCATGAATCTTTTTAGGAACTGGCTTTGTTTCGCGCGCTGACAAAGAAAATTCATTTTCGGAGCATTTTCTTTCAATTTTCCGACGTTCTGAAATGGGAATTGCGATTCTAAATAATAACATCAATATGGGAGCGTTCTTTGTTTGATTTTTGAACATTCTTTTTCGATTGTTCACGTTTTCGTTGTGTTTTTTTAATAAAATAGCATCATTAGTTTAAATAAGTATATTTTCAGTTTGTTTTTTAAAGTTAAATTTAAAAACAAACTTAAAATATTCTTATATTTTTATGATTCCTGAGGCAATTCAAACAGATTTTTGAAAATTTCAGATATGTCGATAAAGAATTTAGAAAATTAAAAATAATATTTTGTTATTTTATAGGATGCTAAAAAATATTAGGAAAAGTTCACAAATTTTTAGAAATCTTTTTGAATGTTTTGAAATTGAAAAAAAAATCTTTAAATTAATTCATCAAAATCAAAAGTTAGTTAAAAATATAAATTTTTGAAAATTCTTATAAAGATTCTAAATTTTTCGTAAAAAATACACCATTTGTTTAAACAAATTTAAAAACTCTTTTAAAATTATTTTTAATTTTTTTCTAAACTCGAATGATTTTTCATTTTTTTCAAAACTTCTAAAAAGCTTCTAAATTTTTCGTTGAAAACTTCAAAATTATTATTTTCATTAACATTAAAAATATATATTATTTTGTTTAAATCTTCTAAACATCTTTTCAAACTTTAAATTATTTTCAAATTTTAAATTATCTCTAAATTTTTTTCAAATCTTAAACATTCTAAAATCTAAATATCTTTCGAAGTAATCAGAATTTCTCCTACTTTTTTTCAAATGCTGAAAAATTTTTAAAATGTCCTTTCTTACAATGTTCCAGATTTTTAAAAACATTTTTTGAAAATATTTTTAAGTATTGTACAATTTTTTGAATTAAAAAAAAAGTGAATTGCTCAAAATGAAAAATTATTTTCAATTTTCCAATGAAAAAAACTTCTGAAATTTTTTAAAAACCTAAATTTGTCTTCAAAAACTTCAAACATACACATTTTGTTTAAAATAAAAAAAAATGATTTTTCAATCTTTAAAACTTCTAAATTTTCTGAAATCTAAATATCTCTCGAAATGATTAGAATTTTTTCTAAAATTTTTTTCATATTCAGCAAAATTTTAAAAATGGCCTTTCTTACAATCTTCCACATTTTTTTCGATATTTTTATAAGTCTGATTGAAAATTTTGAAATATTTTCAATTAAAAAAAAATTAATTTATCAAAATCAACATTCATTTTATACTTTCCAAGGAATATTAAAATTGCTCAAAATAAAAAATTATTTCAAATTTTCCAAGAAATCTTAAGATAATTTGTTTGTTCTATTGAAACCTTTGAAAATTCTTAAAAAGCTTCTCAAATT
>CAKNXH010063352.1:0-43972 GCA_932178445.1 Andricus quercusramuli
TTTTGATTTTTATTTAAGGGATTCAAAATGAGTTCTAATTATTTTGATGGATTTTAACGATTTCAATGTATTTCAAGTTATTTCAAAAGATTTTAAAGAGTTTTACGAGATTTTCAAAAATTAAGGCGATTTCAATGGATTTTTTTTGGATTCCCGAAGATTTCAAGGGACGTGAAGGATTTCAACATGAAACTTTTAGAGGATTTTGAACATTTTATGTTATTTCCAAAGATTTCGAGGGCCTTGAAAGATTTCAACATGAACATTTTTAATGGATTTTAAACATTTTGAGTTATTTTAAAAGATTTTAGAGAGTTTTAAGAGATCTAAAAGGATTCAAGCAATTTCAATATATTTTTTAGGATTTCCAAAGATTTCTAGAGGTTTCTAGGGATTCACGGTTTCTTTATTTGACGCGACTATAAAAATTCAATAAATAATAGAAAAATAATAATTTCTAAGAAATTAAATTTCCAAGAATTCCTAGCGATTCAAAAGGTTTAAAGGGATTATCCAGGATTTCAAAAGATTTTACAAGGTTTCAAGAATTTTATTAAATCTTCAAAAATTTCGAGAGATTTCAAAGATTGCTAGGGATTTCTAGACAACTTAATTTTAGAGGATGAAATTTCTAGGGATTCAACGTTTTTTTGAGAGATCTTTAACGATTAATTGAAGTTTAATTTACATTCTTGAGATTTCAAATGATTTCTACTTATTTTAATGGATTTTCATGATTCCAATGGATTTTAGTGCATTTTAAGGTTTTTTTTTACGGATTTCAATAATTTCAAGAGACCTGAAGAATTTCAATGAAAAAATTTCAAAGGATTTCCAGAGAACTGATTTACAGAATGAAATTTTCAGGATTTCTAGGAATTTCACAAGATTTGAAGGATTTGATTTATTCTCCAAGGATTTCGACAGATTTCAAGGTTTTCTAGGGCCTTAAATGTTTTTTTTTCTTTAGAATTTTAATGGTGTATTCAAATTTAATATATATTCAAGGGATTTGAAAAGATTTCTACTTATTTTAATAGATTTTCACAATTTCAATGACTTTTAGTACAGTTAAAGGGATTTCTAGAGAACTATAGGGGATAAGTGGAATTTTGTTTCAAAGGATTTCTACGCATTTCAACAAGTTTGAGGGGCATGCAAGAATCAACAAAATTGCGAAGGATTTTAAATGTTTTATGTTATTTGAAAAGATTTTCAAGAGATTAAAAAAAATTCAAGGGAATTTAGCGAATTTTTTAAGATTCCTAAAAATTTTAAGGGATTTCTATATGTATTACTTCTAGAGAATACAATTTTGAGGAACTTCTATGAATTTCAAAAATATCGAGGTACGTCAAGGAATGAATACACTTTGAAGGATTTAAAATATTCTAAGATATTTTAAAAGATTCCAAATAACGTAAAAAGATTGTAAAAAATTGAAGGGGTTTCAAAGAATTTTTTAGGATTTTGAAATTTTTTAAAGGAATTCTATATAAATAACTTCTAGAGAATGAAGATTCAAGGAATTTCTACGGATTTAAATAATTTTAAGGGATGTGATGGATTAACATTTTTTTAAGAAAGATTTTGCTAATTTTTCATCAGTTTTTATCATTTAGGGTACTGACGAGGGGGAAACCACTCTGGTAATCCGCTGGACATTTTTTTTCGTAAATTCAATTGTTCTGTTGAAAATTCGTCTTTTTTGGATTGAAAATTTAACTAATCTGATCGAATAATTTATTTCTTTGCTTGAAAATTTAACCATATCGTTAAAAATCGTTTTTTGATTGAAAATTATTATTTTTTTCAATTGAAAATTTAAGTATTTCAGTTGAAGATTCTTCATTTTAGATGAAAATTCATTCCTCGATTACCAATTTGACTATTTTGTTGAATGTTCTATTTTTTGTAAAAGATTCATTTTTGAATTAAAATTGTAAGTATTTCATTTCTGGTTGAAAATTTATCTTTTTTAGTTAAAAATTGAACTGTTATTTAGATGAAAATGGATCTTTTTTAGTTAAAAATTTAACTACTTGGTTGAAACTTGAACTACTTTGTGACAAATTCATTTCTCTGGTTGAAGATTCTTAATTTCAGTTTTAAAATAATTTGGTTGAAAATTTAACTATTTTGTTGAAAATTCGGTTTTATTGTTTGAAAATTAACTTTTTTAACAGAAAATTCAACTTATACATTTTTGATTGTAAGTTTATCTTTTTCAGTTGAAAATTCAACTAGTGGGTTGAAAATTCATCTGTTTCGTTGAAAGTTTGTCGTTTTTGATAGAAAATTAATCTTTTCGGCCGAAAATTCAAACTACTTGGTTAATATTCGAACTACTTGTTGAAAATTAATTTTTTATTTTTTTTTTGTTTTAGCTAAAAATACCTCTCTTTGGTTGAAAATTTAATTATTTTGTTAAAAATTACACTTTTTGGTTGAAAATTTAATTATTTTGTTAAAAATTCGTTGTTTTTTGGTTGAAAATTTATTTTTTGAATGCAGATTCAACTATTCCAGTCGAAGATTTTTCATTTTAGTTGAGAATTTGTCTCCTTGATTAAAAATTTGACTATTTTGATGAATATTCAATGTATATTTTTTAGTTAAAAATTCAACTGTTTGAATGAAAAGTTATCTTTTTAGTTGAATATTCAGCTGCTTGATTAAAAAATGTATTATTTTTAAATTCGTCTTTTTTGGTAGAAAATTAATCTTCTCGGTTGAAAATTTATATTTTTAAGTTAAAAATTCAAATATTTGGTTGAAAATTAATCTACTTTGTAGAAAACTAATCTTCTCGGTTGAAATTGTATTTTTTTGGTGAAAAATGCAATTCTTTGGTTAAAAAATATTCTACTTTTAAGAAAATTCAACAATTTTGTTGAAAAGTCTCCTTTTTGTTTGAAAAGTTGAAAGGTTTTGTTGAAAATTCGTATTTTTGGTTGACTTCAACTGAGTTTTTATTTGAAATTAAAATTTGTTTGGGTTGAAATATCAATTCTGCATTACATTTTTTGTTGGGAATTCGTCTCTTTTGGTTAAAAATGAATCTACTTTATAGAAAATTCCACAGTATTGTCAAAAAGTTAATATTTTGTTTGAAGATTCTACATTTTAGTCGAAAATTCATCACTTAGAAGATTTAACTATTCCATTTTTGGCGAAACATTGATATTTTTCATTAAAAGATTCAACTATTTGGCTGAAAATGTATCTTTTTCAATTTAAAATTCATGTAATTTTCAAATCATCGTCTTTTTCGATAGGAAATTAATGTTCTTGGTTAAAAAATTCACTATTTTGTTAAAAATTTAACAATGTTGTTAAAAAATAAACAATTTTAGTTCAAAATTCGCGTAAATCTAGTTTATGCGGAGTAATCCACCATAATTTTATGTAATTCAGAGTAATAATCCTATGTAAACCGGAGTAATCTTAGGTCATCCAGGCTAATTTGGTATATAGAGGTAATCCAGGGTATACCATTAAGCCATTTCCCTTTCGGGGTAGGCGTGACACTACCCGATTCGGGTAGTGTTTCTAGGTGGATAGTTTCTTGTAGTAAATAACTACAAGTGTGGGCTCACCACACCCACGACACGCCAACAGCACGCAGTTAATAGTATTCCCGAACGGTCACCCATTAGGTACCTCAGGTACTGAACAGTGACGTCAAACAATGTTGAAAAATTGCCGATATCCTAAAAGTTATTAACAATTTAAAATTTAATATCTTTTTTCAAGATTACTTATTTCTCTCTCTAGTGGACTTAAAAAAATATTGTGATACAAAGTTAAAAAGACATCACAGAAAAAACAGAAGATAAACTTTACATCGATTTTCGACGGAAGATTCTTTGCAACAAAAATTAACTTCACAAGATAAACTTTACACAAATACCGGTTAAACTTTCTATTGTTTTTTCATGACAAACACATGTATTTTGAAAGACGCGAAGTTGGCTGAACAAAACTTTATCGCTCTAAACAATTTCCTGCAATAAATTTTATTCTTAGTTTTTTCTGTGATTCACTAATTGTGAATTTTCAATTCCTTATTTAAAATCCAATGTTTAATTATTGTTCTTCAAGTTGACACCTGTCGCCGATTTTGATGAGACTCAAATCGGTGAAAATATATCGGAATCCATCAGGAACGTATTTTTTAGCTGCTCCTGGGCTATTATTTGTAAGATATCTCCAATGAACAAATTTTTCAAATAAATGCAAAATTTGGACAATTTTTGCGTGTAAACATTATTTCACGTGAAATTATTGCTAGAAAGATGCTGAATAGTTTTTAGTAGAAATTGACTGACGCGGAACAATATATATTATTTGTTCACAGAAACGAAACCAAAGGAACAAAAAACGCATATTCGCTGTGTACACTGTACAGGTTGCAGGAAGGCTTCCCGCTTTGAGTACCTTCTCTTTCAGTATTATTTTAGCCCCTGCTACGCGGAAGTTGCCGCTGGAGGTAAGAAAAAAAATTGTTTCTTTTTTTTTATTCAATAACAAAAGTGAAAAAAAAGAAATTTTTTTTTGAGTACCGGGTTTCGAGAAATATTTGGATTCAATCCAAAATACCTAGAATCAATGAAGAAACTATCCAGGAAAGTTTTCCAATAGCTTATCAATTGTTTAAAAATTTATTGAATTTGTTATAAACAAATAAGTGAGTGAAAATGTATTAATGGGGATTGAAAGTTACTCGTCAATTGATTCGCACTAAATATGAATCATATAAAGTCAGAAACCGATTTTTAACTAAATTTATGAAGGACAATAAATAATTTGTTATTTAATAAACAAATTTTATGAAAAATTGGCCATATCAGGTATTTATGATGAAATAAATAAAGTTTTTTCTACTGAATACGACAAAAATTATAGGGAAATATCACTCACTTATCAGAGTTAGTCATTCAATAACAATTGATGATTGTTCAAACAAATTTGATTAACATATGCACTGTTTGGCTATTTTCAGACGCAGAAACTTGATTCTTCCATCTTAATCAAGTGTAAATGACTAATTTTCACACCTTTTGGGAGTTTTCATAATATAAACAATATAAATTGTTAACAACAATCATATAAACCAATTTTTATCGTCTTCGGCATTTTTGGAGATAAAATTGCGTTTCTATAATGTTATTAGCAGCTTATTTTTCACCAATCACTCTTAGCTATCAATCGATAACAATTGCTAATTGTTTAAACATAATTAATTAACAAATGCACTGTTCGGCTATTTTAGAGGTAAAAATTGGTTTTTAAAACGTAATGAAGTGTGAATGATTAATTTTCTATCCTCTAGGGAGGAACAATTTGAAAAATTGTATCAATCAACTATTTTAATTGTCAAATACAATTAAAATTGGCATCTTAGGCATTTTTTGTTGAAAAATGCCCAAGATGATAAAAATTTGTTCATATAATTATTGTTAACAATTGAAATTCTTGATTGTTATGGAGACTCCTTAAAAGTTTAAAAATTAGTCATTTACATATCATCACGTTGAAAAACTCAAGTTTCTACCTCTAAAAATATCCGAACAGTGCATTTGTTAATTAATCATGTTTAAACAATTATCAATTGTCATCGATTGATAGCAAAGAGTGATTCGTAAATAATAAGCTGCTAATAATATCATAGAAACACAATTTTATTTCCCAAAATGCCTAAGACTATAAAAATTTGTTTATATAATTGTTGTTAACAATTGAAATTGTTCATTGTTATGTAAACTCCCTGAAGTTTCAAAAATTAGTCATTTACGCTTGATTTCGTTGAAAGAATCAAGTTTGTACCTCTGAAAATAGCCAAACAGTGCATTTGTTAATTAAATTTGTTCAAACAATCATCAATTGTTATTGAATGACTAACTCTGATAAGTGAGTGATATTTCTCTATAATTTTTGTCGTATTCAGTAGCAAAAAACTTGATTTATTTCATCATAAATACCTGATATGGCCAATTGTTTATAAAATTTGTTTATAAAATAACAAATTATCTATTGTCCTAGATGAATTTAGTTAAAAATTGATTTCTGACTATAAATGATTCATATTTAGTGCGAATCAATTGACGAATCACTGGCAATCCCTATGAATCCATTTTAACTCACTTCTTCATAATAATTTCGGTAAAAATGGCTAAACTGTGCATTTGTTTATAAAGAATGTTTATAAAAATTTAAAGTATTATTAAAGACTTGAACGATTTAACATCTAGCTTCTAGTAATACTTCTTCGTAAAGATACAGTGCCTTTATGTTGAAAAACGGCCACGATGTTCTTTTTTTATAATAAATCTTTATAAAAATAATAAATGTTATTAAATTTTGGTTTGATTTAGCTAAGAATCATGCACTAGAAGTCTGTCAATACATTTTACCCAAAAATGTACTTTTATGAAGAAAAATGGGTAAATCATGCATTTTTTAATGATGATTGTACATAAAAATAACACGTATTATTTACTGTTATTTTTTATTTATCAAAAACTATTTAGGATGTGTTTAGTAATGATTTTATGTAAAAAGATAACGTTAAATGTTTACACAATTACAATTGCCGAATTTTTGCATTTATTTATCAGCTTCATTTATTACTAATATCTCATAAACAATTGCTAATGACAATAAGTAATATGCATGATTTTTTGAATAAACAATTGGAAATTTACAAATCGTCCATATTTCTTGTCATTATCTCAACATTAAATCTTTTCTACGTCAGGTTGTATACAGACATTTTTTGTAAGTTAAATTGAAAAAAAAATAAATGAAACGCATACCGTATAAATATTATGTATAGATACATCACTTCTAAAATGAAATCAGTAATTAGCATTGTTTCAAGAGAAAAGTTCAAGGAACTGCAAAGATTTTGTTTAAAATTTCTAAAGATTTTGAGGGATTTCTGGATAACTTAATTCTAGACAATGAAATTTGGAAGATTTCTAGGGATTTGAATGGTTTTTCTTCGAGAGCATTTCTTGTTTTTGAAACGATTTTTTGATTTTGCACTGTGCACTGTGAAATTAAATCTGAAGAGCCTCCATCTCGGAACATTTGTCTTCTTCATTTGTTTATTTACAAAACTGAGTCGCCTCAAACTTCCCGCTCTCATACCTTCCCTCCCCTACTCCCCTACATACCCCTACTTCGCCACCCAATACTTCAAACTTCACTTCCTCTCCGTTCTCCAACTTCTTCGTCACCTACTTCCCACTCTCTTTACACACCTATCGCACCAAATTTCCTCTCACTTACCCTACACACTCATTTCACCTCCCTTCCCTTAGTTCCCCTTTCATCACTTCCCCAGTTTTTATCCTATCACTTCCCGCACTTCCCCTTTCCTCATTTCCCTATTACTTTCCCTACTCTACCTCCCATAATTTACTCTCATTTGCCCTAATTATCTCCCCTCTTTTCCCTTCAGTTCCCCTCCCATAATTTCCTCTCACCTCTCCAATTTTTCATCCCATTAGTTCCCCTCACTCACCATAACTCTTCTACCATGATTTCCTTTCACTTCCCCTATTTCCCCTTCTCTTATTTTCCTTCACTTCCCTTCGGCTACTACCCCTCGTACTTTTCCTCATTTCCCCTTACTTCTCCCTCTTTCCCTTCCTCATTTCCCCTCATTTCCCCTCATTTCCCCTTTTTGAAGAAAAGTTTGACGGACTGATAGAATACGAATAATTTTCTCATTGATCCATATAATTGTTATAAAAAAAATTGTCAAATGAATAGAAAAATAGAGTTTTTATAAGTAAAAAATATTTTTCTTTCGCCTAAACTGTTTCGTATTAATGTAGGAATGACATTTATTCACACAATGAATTGAAAAATCAACAATAACCAATGTTATGTTTATAAATAATTAGGATAAACAAAATGGCAAATTTGACAGCTTTACGTAGAAGAAATGGGGGTTTCCACTCAAATTGCTTCAGACAAAGTTGAGCTTCTAGGTTAATCACAAATATTAATAAAAATAATTATTAAACCTTATAAATTGTTATTATTACCGAATGCTATCAAAGGTATGTTATTTTTAGGAATATCTGTAGCAATTCAAGCAATTGAAGGAAATTAAAATCTGGAAAAACCTTAAATTTAAATATTCTGCTACAGAAACTGTTTCTAACAATGGTTTTGATCACTTTTTAATTATTTTTCGGATTAAAAGCAATTTCCACATTACTACGAAGTAGTTTCAGGAAATGAAAAATGTTTTGTCTAAAATAACACTATTTGCCAATTTTTTATCGTATCGTTTATAAAAATTAAATAAATCGTTAAGCAAATTATTTGTATTCTGTGAATCCCCATGTTTTGCATTCGCAATACATACATTACATTTGAAAAAAACGTTACTGAAATTTCAGTAAGCGTCACTGAAATTTCTGTAAGTTTTTCCACTGAAAAACGAGTGACATATGACTGGAATTTCAAATAGCTAGAACTACAGCACTAATTTTCAGTGAAAACTCACTGATCACGATTTTATCTGAATCAGTGGAATTTTTCGAAGATGCAGTGACTTACTTCTATCCATATCAATCAGTAAAAATTCACTAATAATCAGTGATTATTTTCTAAAGAGCCAGTGTTTTCTACTGATTTCTCGGTAGAAAAAGTCGCTAAAGTTTCACTGAGTTTTACTGAAATTTCAGTAACATTTTCTACTGAAAAATAGTGTAATATGTCTGACATTTCAGTGAAATTATACTGATTCCCAGTGATTCTTCACTGAACCGAATTTAATTTGAATGAGTAGAATTCCACTGAGACCGAATCACATATTTGTAGCAGATTTAGTATTTTTTCTACTGCGAAATCAGTAAAAATGATTGGAATTTCAGTGAAAAAATAGCGAAATTACAGTTAATGGTCACTGATTCCTAACGAATTCTCCCTGATTTAAAATTAGAGAGTACGTTTCAGACATGTGAGTAATATAAATCAGATACCCACTGCATATGGGAATTGCACATTTCTTATAAATAAAAAAATGTAAAGTTTTCTATTTGAAGTGTGTAAAATTACTTGCTATTATCGTGAAGACAATAGTTTATCATGGTACTATTTGTTAATTTTACACACAAATAATAATACAAATTTATAAATAAATTACATAAAAAATACATCACGTGACATTAATTTAGATGAAAAATGATTTCTTTCTGTTTGTAAAGTTCTACACGGGAAATTTGTTTATATAATTTGTTTATAACATTGGAAAAATTATATTGAATAACAACTTTTCACATTAACAGACACAATTGGAAAATTGCAGATATTTTAGTAGCACTCGAGACATTTTAGGATTAGTAGCCCTAGGCAGAAAGCCTTATAGTTTCGGTCGGGTCCGTCCGTCCATCTTATATTTCTTCGAAGGAGGGGAAGTGAGGGGAAGTGAGGGAAAATTATGGAAAATGATGAGGAGGGAAGTAGAGGAAATGATGGAAATTGAGCGGTGGGGAAGTAGGGAAAATTAGTCTTCGGGGAGTGGGGGAAATTATACTTGGGTGAGTGGGGGTAATAAGGGTTAGGGTAGTGTAGAGGAATTGCAGGGGAAATTAGAGGTGAAAAAGTGTAAGAAATGAGGGGTGGAGAAGGGAGGGCAAATTATCGGATGAAAAGTATCGAAAAAGCGGTGAGAACTAGGGAAAATTAAGGAAAATAAGGGAAAGTGAAGGGTATTGAGGTGTGTCTGGAGGTGAGTAGAGAAGAGAAAGTTAGGGCTAGAAGAGGGAAGTGAGTGAAGTTGAGTGTGACCTGGGTATGTTATGAAAGGGAAAGTAGATGAAATGAGGGGAGGAAGTAAGAGGAGGGTAACAACGAAAAATAAGGAGAAGATAGGAACGTAGAGGAAGTGATGGGAAATAAGGGGAGGGTTAGTAGAGGGATGAGGGGAGAGGAATTGAGAGAAGTGATGGGAAGGGAACTGGGGGATTAAGGGAAAAGGAGGGTGGGTAATTAGGGGAAGTGAAGTGAGGGCTGTTAGTTACCTGTGAGTAGGGAAAGGGGTGATCGCTAGGGAAGGAAAGTGGGGGAAGATAAGTGTTAACTGGGGAAGTAAGGAGAGGGGAAAGTAGTCAGAGAAAAATTTGGCTAAAGGAAAGGAAGTGAAGGCTGAAGTTTGGGGAGTAGGAGAGGGATAGTGTGGTCTTCTTTTACTACCCAAAATGAGCTCTGAAACAATAAATTTTTTTTATAAAGCATTCTGGTACATCCTTTCGGGAGGTATCATGTTTCGAAAATAAATTTTACAAAATAGACCCCTGTGCGGCGTTTCTAGTTTCAAAAATTCTGGTTTTATCTTTTGTACATGTAGATGACTTGGTACCTCCCTATTGTTAAATTCATCTTTTGTTTTGATCGGGCACTTGAACCTTAAATATTATTGAATGTCAATGTTTAAAATCGAAGGATATGAGAAAAGGAGAAAGGGAGAAAAGGAGGAAAGAAGAAAAGGAGGAAAAGGGAAAAAGAGAGCCTGCTCTGGTTATAAGATCGATTTTTGCGGAGAACACGTTACGGCGCGGCGGGACCAAGGAATGACCCATTTAGAGGAGCTTGCACCCTATGACGTCACTGCAGCATCAACCCCATTCACGACCTACCGCTGACCCAGATTGACTGTGCAAGTGTGCAATCCCCATGAAATATCATAGTTCATTCAGGATGTCCTCTCAGCTCAGGATCCAGGCACCCATTTCCCCCTCCACTATTTTGCCGCCACGTTTCGCACCTGATCTCCCTCGGACCAATCAACAATCAGGTTTTCCGAAGGTTTCGAGACTATCCCTTCCACCTTATACAACCTTCACTGTGTTATCAACGGCACGTTATAAAGTTTCGATTGTAATGTCTGTGCGTCATTATTCAAGGTCGCTATTATTATTATTATTCCGAGACCGATACCACATAAAACTTCATATCACTTTCCAACTCATTCTGATTCAGTTCTTTTACATTTATTACTATTGCACAATTTTATCACGTCACCGAAATATTACTACTTCATTTATGAACACTTAGGAAGGCACAAAATGGAGTAAAAAGTGATTTTTTAATTAACTTCCTTGAATTTTTTATAAATAATCAAATTATAGGAAAGAAATTAGTCAAAGTAGTAAGTCAAAGGGTAATCCAGAGTAATCCGGGGAAATCCACTTGTAATCCGGCGTAATTCAAGTAATTCGGGGTATTGCCAGTATTATGGAGTAATCCACATGTTAGACGGAGTAATCCAGTTTTTTCAGCGTAATCCACTTATAATCTAGTGTATTCCACATATAGTCCAGAGTAATTTACTTGTAATCCGGTTAATTCGAAGTGATTCAGCTAATCCAAGTAATGAACTTGTAATCCAGAGTTAGCCAGTAATTACATAGGTAATCCAAACAGTGTTCAACTATTTCGTTAATTTTTTTTTGTTGAAAATTAATTTTCTTCACTTGAAATTTAAGTTTTCCATTTTTTATTAAAAATTGATCTTTTTGGTAGAAAATCCATGTATTTTGTTGCAAATTCATCTTCTTTAATAGAAAATTCGTGCTTTTGATTAGAATTTAACCTATTTGTTGAGAAATTAACCTTTTTTGTGGAAAATTCAACAACTATAATTATATTTCATAATATTATATTATATTATAATTATATTTTTGTTAAAAAGTAATTTTTTTGGTTGCAAATTCAACTGTTATGTTAAAAACTCTTAGTTAACAATAAAGTATGTTTTTTTAATATGAAGTTCATAATCAAAGACCCTAAATACATTTATCAAAATATTTTTGTAAAATCATACATTTTTTAAAATGAAATCGTCCCGTTTTGCATGCAACAATTTTAGCTTTTAATTTTTATTCGAAAATTTTTAACCAGCTACCCCAAAAACGACTTATAAGAAGTTTGTATGCAACGCTCCCATTTTATAGTAAAAGCGTCCGCCATTTTGGATCTACCATTCTGAATTTTCAATTTACATTTCGAAATTCGTAACCAGAGACCTCAAAAACCACCAGCAACATGTTTATACGGAAATACCATATTTTTAGTAAAAGTATCCGCCATTTTGGACCAAAAATGTTGAATTTCGCATTTATGATGGAAAATTCGTAATCAGGGACCTTAAAAACCACTCGCTAATAACAATTTTGCATGCGAGTCTCATACTTTTTGTAAAAGTGTCCGCCATTTTGGATCTACCATTTTGAATTTGGCATATATGATTCGAAATTCATAATCAGCGACCTTAAAAACCACTCGATAATAACAAGTTTGCATGCGAGTCTCATACTTTTTGTAAAAGTGTCCGCCATTTTGGATCTAAAATTTTGAATTTTGGATTATTATTTCGAAATTTATAATCAGCGACCTTACAAACCACTCGCTAATCACAAGTTTGCATGCGAGTCTCATACTTTTTGTAAAAGTGTCCGCCATTTTGGATCTAACATTTTGAATTTGGCATATATGATTCGAAATTCATTATCAGCGACCTTAAAAACCACTCGCTAATAAAAAGTTTGCATGCGAGTCTCATACTTTTTGTAAAAGTGTCCGCCATTTTGGATCTACCATTCTGAATTTTGCATTTATATTTCGAAATTCATAATCAGTGACCTCAAAAACCACTAATAACAAGTTTGTACGCTAAACCTATGTTTTTCGTGAAAGTGTCCGTCATTTTGGATCTACCATTCTGAAGTTTGCATTTATATTTCAAAATTCGTAACCAGCGACCTCAAAAACCACTAATAAAAAGTTTGTGCGTAAATCCCATATTTTTCGAAAAAGTATCCGCCATTTTGAATCCACCATTTTGAATTTTGAATTTATTTTTTGGAATTCGTGATCAGCGACCTCGAAAACGACTAATAACAAGATTGCACGCGAGTCCCATAACTTTTGTAAAAGTGTGCGCCACTTTGGATCTAATATTCTGAATTTTGGATTCATATTTCAAAAATCGTAACCAGCGACCTCAAAAACCACTAATAACAAGTGTGCACGTAAATCCCAAATTTTTTTGTAAATGTATCCACTATTTTGGATCTTTCATCTTGAATTTTTAATTTCTATTACGAAATTCGTAATCAGCTACCTCAAAAACCTTTATGCCAGGGTGGCATAATAGGCTTTATAGCTTGAGCGCCAGTTGGATACCATCGGGGCTCCCCGCCCGCATTTAAACTAAACTAGTAGCAAAGCTCAATTAGAAATAGTGCGGCTGACCATAACGGCACTTTCTACTTAGGATTGACTCGCACTACTCACGTTTATTGAATATACACAAAACTGATTCTTAATGCCCCGAATCAAAATTTACTTTTCTTTCAAGGAAAAGTTTCACCAGTATTTACAACGAAATTTTGGAAATTCACTTTTTGAAATGTCTTTCAATTAAATATTGGGGCTCAAATTGCACTATTTAAAGTTTTTTGAAATCCAAAGTGAATAATTTAAACTTTAAAGCCCTTAAGAATGAACAATATAATTTCTGAGCCTCCAACCCTGAAAAATTGGAAAACTAAATGTTGGTCTATAACTTAATTTAATATTCACTGTCAAAATTAAATTTAAAAAATTAGAAAATATAAGGCTTAAATTTGGAAGCTCTGAAGTTTTTAAATTGTAGAGTTTATTCGATTTTTGATAATTATTATTTGATTTTATTGATCGATGTACTTATCAAATCTATTTTTCGCTACCCTGTCACGCTCCAGTCTTCGACCCGGTGCGGTGCTGTAGTAACGTTTGGCCCAGTTTTCATTTGACGCCGTGACGTCAGCCTCGTCATTGAGAAGACCGGCAATGTGTCCTATTTCCGCTCGTGTTGGGCAGACTCTTACCCCCTTCTACAACCAACCCCTTATACGCATCGTCATTGATATTTTTATTAGGGCGGGTCGAAAATAGAATTTTTTCCTAGATTCAGTTAGAGAGAAGTTTTTCTCATTTTTCATCTAAATTTCCAACGATATTTAAAAAAGTTTCGAAGAAAAGTCGTAGATATAGAAAAACTAGACCTTTTATGTCTCTTGACTTTTTTTTGTAATACCAACGGTTTTTGAGAAAAATTAAGAATTAAATTGAAAATAAAAAGGAATTTTGATCCATTTCAAGGTTTTTTGCAGCCCTAGACAGAAAATCTTATAGTCCTAACTCCTAACTCACAACTCATAAGGGGATATAAAATAGGGAAGATGAGGGGAGGGGATGAAGAGATAGTGAGGGGAAATTAAGGGAGGTAAGTAGGGAAAATGAAGGGTGGAGAAGTAGGAGAAGTAGGGGGAAATGATGGTAGGGGTCGTAAGAGACGTGTAAGGAAATGAGGATAGGGGAAGTAGGAGAAGTGGTGGGAAATAAGGGGTGGGGAAGTAGAGGAAGTGATGGGAGCGGAACTAGGGGAAATGAGGGGGCTAGAAAAAGTATGGGAAAATGTGGAGGGGGGAGTGAGGAGAGAAGAAATAGATGAGAAAGAAGTTTGGAAAGGGAGGAGAAGCGAAGGTCGAAGTATTGGAAGCGTAAGTAGTGTTGGAGAGGGGAACTAGGATAATGTAAGGGGAGTAGGGGATTGAAAGTATGAGAGGGGATGTTCAAACGACTTATTTACGTCTTAATAGCTCGCGAAACCATTTTTTGTAGGTGCTTTTGTACTTTAACTAATTTTTTAATTTTCTTTTTTATTCTCCTTTAAAATATTTGGTTATACAAAAAAAGCTAAACAACAAAAAGTCGTTATTTTTGCTAGAAGTACAACTTTTGTATACAGCTTTTTTCAAAACCGTTTGAAATTCAGTCAAAAAATGAGGAAAAATTATTTTATGACCAAAAAATTATCTAAAAAAAAACTAGTTTTTCACCCGCCCTAATTAGAAAAATAAAAAAAAAAACATAATTCGAGGAAACATGGAATTTTTCATTTCTTGGGGAATTCTATTCTACGAAATCTGTTTGACGTATGTATAGGAATCCTGTTGAACTGCAAAGAAATTCTGAGAAATTCTGTTCAAATATTATTCAAATTCTAATAAACTTCAAAATTTTTGTTTGAAAATCATGAAATTACAAAGAATTATGTATCATATGAATTAAATTTAAATTTCAAGGAAAAAGAATTTTGGAAAATTGATTTGTAAAATAATTATTCATATAAAAGGTGTATTTGAATTCAATTTGAATTAAAAACAAAGGGAATTCAGTTAAAATCGTATGATATTTCTGTGAAAGTATCATAGAAATATTCTCGTAAAAGACTTCAGAAAACATAGCAGCTGATTTTAATGAATTATTTTCATTTTAATAGTAAAAAAATGGATTTTTATTACAAAACAGAAAATACCAAATTTGCGAGGAATGAAAATTTCAAATTACAGAAAAAATAGAACTACCGAAAATGTTTATTAGTGACGTTAAAACATTTCGAAGTGGTATTTGAAAAAAAAACTAGAAAAATTCAATAAGTAAATAAAGCTACCGAAAAGATTTATTCCAGAAATGTTTAATTCCCGAAAATAGTAAATTTCCGTATTTTTAAAATCCCGATGAAATAAAAATAATAAAATTTAATAGTGTGATTGGGGTCCCAAAAAAATCCCATAAGTGAAAAAATGGGTTTTGCGAGTTTTCGGCGCTAATTAGGATTTTTTGCTGTTTTTTATTGCATATTGTTTCTAATACATAAAGTACTACTTTATACTGATAATTAAATGTTTGAATAAATTGTTTGAACAATTGATTATTATTGTTAATAATATTCTCTTAGAATAATTCTATAAAACTCCAGTTCTTACAACAATTTTCCACTTTTTGTCTAATTTTTTATTCGGGCGAGGTAAATAATTCACTAATGTTAACAAAATTAATTGTTTAAACAAATTATTCTTAAAAACTATCTTCTGTAGTAATGCTAGATAGTTACGATTTTTTCTGGAATTTTTCACTTTTTGTCAATTTTTCACTTAATTAGTAAAGTAACAATAAATGGAAGTTGACAGACAGAATTGTTCAAACAATTTATTATTTTTCATAATTATCTTTCCTTAGATAATTGCTAGAAAATTGAAGTTTTTTTTTAATTTGTCAACTTTTTACTTAGTGAGTTAATAATTACTGCAAGCTAGGAACAAATAATAAATAATTATATTAATTTGAACAAAAAGGCTTTCAGTAGCTACTTCAAGGAAAATTTCGAGGAAAATTCACATTTAATATGATCCATATAGAAAATTTAAAGAATATTTCAAATTCTTTTATCATTTGTTTTAACTAAAGAGGCAAGTCAAAGTTAAAGATTTTAGAAAAAACCGCAACTTTCTAGCGCTTAAGAGAAGATAGTTATAAAAAATAATAAATTGTCTGAACAATTATTTTTGTGAACTCGCAATAATTGTCACCTCACTAAGTAAAAAGTCAACAAGAAGTAAAAAATTTCAGGAAAAACTGCAACTATCTGGCATCAATATAGATGGATATAGTTGTAAACAATGCTAATTTGTTCAAACAATAATTTTTGCTAGATTTATTCCATTATTAAGTGACTCAAAGTGAAAAATATACGAAGAGTTAAAAATTTCAGGAAAAAACCGCAACTTTCTATGATTAAGCAAAGAGAACATTATTAAAAAATAGTAGAAAATTGTTTAAATAATAATCTTTGTTAACATTAATTAACTATTACGTCACTCCAATTGAAAATTGGACAAAAAGTGGCATATTTTTGAAAGAAACGCGACATTCTAACTCTATTTCAGGAGAAAATTTCCAAAAACAATAATAAATTGCTTAAACAATTTATGTAGAAATATAATTATCAGTATAAAGTAGTATTTTCTGGATTGGAAACAATTTGCTTAAAAAGGCGGCAAAAAAATCATGATTACCGCGCAATCTCTCAAAACCCATTTTTTCACTTATAGCGGTTTTTTGGGACCCCATAAAACCGACTTATGGGGCTGATATTTGAAAAGTAAAATTTCGTTCGTATTCTATGGCTAATTGTAAGAATAAATAATGAGTTCCAACTTAATTTAAGTAATATTGACAATTTTGAATAACATTTACAAAAACGTCTTCATAGGAAATACGTGTTTAACTACATGGGGGTTTTTTCAAAACAAAAAATTTGATTGATTTTTCTGTGGAACCGAAAAAATTTCCGAGTGATACACATAAAGATTCGAAGAAAATTTTTCCAATATTAACTTTTTGTATATTCACTGCTTGTTATTTGTTTAATTTACAAAATTTACAAAAATTACGTACTAAAGTGAAGGACGCTCCCCCCTACGGTGACAAATTAAGCTGTTATATAATTTAAGTACGGCACCTTAGTGAAAAGTTTGAAAGTAGAGTTAAATAATAAAAGTTAAATAATCAAAGATTTCGAAAATTTTATTTGGTTTTAACTTGGCTACTTTAAAAAATTCGGCTTTTTGAGATCATTCCATTTTTTTTTAATAGCAAAGCCAGGGTGGCATATTAGGTTTTATAGCTTGAGCGCCATTTGGACACCATCGGGGCTCCCCGCCCGCATTTAAACTAAACTAGTAGCAAAGCTCAATTAGAAATAGGAAATTGAAGCAAGCAATTGGGGTTGAAATTCGAATGAAAATAATGTAAATTAAATAAATAAATGAATAAAAATAAAAAAAATTAAATAGTGCAAAAAGTAAGTAAGGGTTGGGGTGAAATGCAGTAAATTTGAGGAATGACTATATAGGGAAAAGTGGGAGGGTCTATAGGAATGAGGGCAGTCGAAGATCTGCAGCTGCACCAGCCGGCGTCCCATTCACCCTGCAGTGGGGTCGTTGCACTGAGACTATGACGCGGCAGTTACGTCACGTATGTAGTCATGGAAACCAGCTCGAGCCACGGAAGGTTGGGAAGGTCGGTAATTAGAACTTTGACCTCAAAGTGGAGCAACATTTTCCAGCAATTTTCCCTAAATACTTCTATTTACAATTTTACTTTTTCCATTTTCCATCGATTTTTATTTTATTTTTCTCAGTGTTGAACTTTCAAAAGGAATATGTTGCCTCTTGAATAATGATGATATCAATTTTGAAACCTCTAGAATCAATCAAAATGCTGACCTCTGTCTTCGAATCTAACTGCGCACGGATCTATCTTGAAGGGACCTTCGTATTATGGTATATTATTCTTTGATTCCTTTCTTTAAAAAGTAAAAATTTTTTTTTTTTAAACAAATTAGAATTTTTCTATGAATCAGATTCGATGTTGACAACTTTGTATTTAATATTTAATTAATTAATTTGAAAAACATTTGTTCTTGTTCTAGTTAGGACTGGGGTTAGGGTATCAGGGTTTCAGAGTTTTATAGTTTTAAGCTCTCATGATTTTATGGTTTTAGGATTTCTTAAGGTTAAGGTGTTTAGTTTTAGGGTTTCAGCGTTAGGGTTGTCGGGTTTTATAGTTTTATAGTTGGGGGTCATAGTTTTAGGGGTTTAGAGTTGTTGGGTTTTACGGTTTCAAGATTTAAGAGTTTTAGGGACAATTTAAATGGGACCGTCTTATGTTGGTAAATTACTATTTGAGCTTAAAACACTTCAATTTTTTTTTAATAAACAAAATGTTTATGCTTCTTTACATCACGTTTGATGCTAACAACCTTTTTTCCAATATGCAATTAATTAAATTCAAATAAAAGCATTCCTGCTTGTTCTTTTGTTATGGTTATGGTATCAGAGTTTTATGGTTTTAAAGTTTTAGACTTTTGAGGTTCTGGCGTTAGGGTTTAAGGGTTTTGCGTTTTATAGTAGGGGTTTATGCTTTTAGGGTTTTTGAGTTTTGGGAATTTATGGGTTTTGGATATAAGGGTTTCCAGGGACAATATAGAAGGAAATTTAAGAATTTAAAATTAGGTTGAAATCACATTCAAACTCCTATTTAGCGTCCAATACTCAAGTTAATGTATAGAATTCCTGAAAATAAAACAAGAATCCAACGATCGAATTTGGACAACCGCCACAAAATGCTCTTATTGCAATTACAACGTTTCGGTGCTTAAGATAAAGGTATACTTATTATTATATACTTTAAAAAATATTTACGAACATTTAAAAAAATATAAACATTGGCATGCTTCTTCGAATCAACAACTTTAACAACATCTTATTCAATATGCAATTAATTAAATTTAAAAAAATTTTGTTTTTGTTAACGTGAGTATTAGAGTTAGGGTTTCAGGGTTTTAGGGTTCCATGGTTTTAGTATATTAGAGTTAGGGCTTTCAGGTTTTGCAGTTTTAGGGTTGGCTGTTTATGGTTTTAGGGTTTTAGAGTTTTTGAGTTTTATGGGTTCAAGATTGAAGGGTTTTAGGGGAAAATTTAGATAACACCTTCGCATTTTGGTAAATTACTCTTTCAGTTTAAGAGACTTTGAAAAGTACAAACATTTTTCTTAATAACAAATTATTTATGTTTTTTCGTTTCCAGTTTGATGCCAACAAATTTTTATTCAATATGTAATTAATTATATAAAAAAACATTACTGCTTGTTTTTTGTCATGGTTAGAGTTAGGGTTTCAGTATTTTAGGGTTTCATAGTTTTATCGTTTTAGAGATTTGTGGTTTTATGGGTTTTGGATTTAGGGGTTTTAAGGGAAAATTTAGGAGGGACCTTCGTATTTTGGTGAATTATTCTTTAACTTTCAAAAATTCCATAAAAAGTACAATAACTTTTTTAATATAAAAAATTTGCATGTTTCTTCTAATCAAGTTCGATGTTCATAACTTTTTATTTAAAATGCGATTAATTCAATTCAAAAAACCATACGTTTTTGTTTCTTCTTTTGTTAGGGGTAAAGTTAGTGTTTCAGGGTTTGAGGGTTTTATATTTTTAGGGTTTCATGGTTTTATAGTTATCGCGTTAGGGTGTGTAAGAGTTTTAGGGTTTTAGGATTTTAGCGTTAGGGCTTTCGGGATTTGTAGTTTTAGGGTAGAGGGTTTATGGTTTTAGGGTTTCACAGGACAATTGAGATAGGACCTTCGTATTTTGGTAAATTACTCTTTGAGTTTAATACACTTCAAAAAATTCCAACATTTTTTTTCAATAAATTTTTATTTATGTTCGATGCTAACAACTTTTTTGTTTAATATGCAATTTATTTAATTCAGAAAAAAAGTCCTACTCATTCTTTCTTTATCGTTATATTCAGGGTTTTAGGGTTTTATAATTTTCGGGTATTAGGTTTCTGCAGTTAGGGTTTGGGGGTTTGAAGTTTTATAATTGCTTTTAGGGGTTTATGGTTTAAGGTTCTTGGAGTTTTTGTGTTTTATGGTTTTAAGATTTAAGGGTTTTAGGGAACAATTTAGATGGGAACTTCATATTTTGGTGAATAACTCTTGGGTTCTGAAACACCTTAAAAACTGTGTTTGAACATTTAAAAAAAATAAACATTGGCATGTTTCTTTGAATCAAGTTCGATGTTAACAACTTCTTATTTAATATGCATTTGATTAAATTTAAAGAAATTTTGTTTTTGTTTTATTTAGGATTAGGGTTAGGGTTTTAGGGTTCGAGGGTTTTTATAGGTTTTAGGATTACATGTTTTAAGGGTTTTAGCATTAGGGCTTTAGAGTTTTAGGGTTGGGGGTTATTGTTTTCAGGGTTTTGAAGTTTTGGGATTTTATGGGTATATGATTTAAGGGTTTTTATGTTTGGGGTTTTATAGTTAGGGTTAGAGGATCTTATAGTTACAGTTTAGGAGTTTCGAGGTTTTAGTGTTAGGTAAATGATTTTTAGCGTTTCAGAGGCTTTTGGGTTTTAAGGTTTTAGAGTTTTGGGGTTATACAGGTTTAGGATTTATGGGTTTCAGGGATCAATTTAGACAGGACCTTTGTATTTTGGTAAATTATTCTTCAATTTCTAAATATTTCAAAAAGTGCGAGCATTTTCTCTAATGAAAAATTTGGCATGTTTCTTTGAATTAAGTTCGATGTTCACAACTTTTTAAAAATATGCAATTAATTATATTTAAAAAAATGGTTTTGTTTTTGTTTGGATTAGAGAATTCAGGGTTTTAGGGTAAATTTTCAAATTATCGAAAATAGTAAATAGTAAATTGCCGAATATTCAAATTTCCGAAAAAAGATTTAATAGCACACTCGAAAGTAAATACTTTATATAAAATAAAAGATTGTTATAATGAAAAATTTTGAACGCAGTTAAAATTTCGAAGTAGAAAATTTTGGAAATGATAAATTCCTCAAAATTACAAAATTGCCAATAATTAAAAATTTCCCAATTGAAAAATTCCTGGATAATGAAATTCCCGGCAGATTACAATATAACGGAATTGAAGATTCCATGGAAAAATTAGTTTAATATTGAATAAATTATCGAATGAGAAATAATACATCAAATAAAAGTTTTGAAATTTTGTTTTATTAAAATAATTTAAAAATTTTTTGGATTCAGGAATGTTATATTCCAAATTTGATAATATTATAAACTGTCTGGGATTTTGTTATTCAGTAATTTTCCAATTCAGAAATTTTAAATTGTCGGTAATTTTATTTTTTGAATATTTTTAACAAACAATAAATTAAATAAATGTCGATAAATTAAACGCATCTTCTACCAAACAGTTGAATTTTCTAAAAAAAAACTGTTGGATTTTCAATACAAAAATATTTATTGAAAAATTTCATAAAAACATTTTCAATACAAAAATATGAATTAAAAAAATTAATTTTCAATAAAAAAATGGATCATCCACGAAACAGTTCAATTTTCTACCACCTAGTTTATGATGAAGTCACAACAAGAAATTTCATTTTTAATCGAATAGTTTAGTTTTAATTTAAAAAAATTATTTTGTAACCAAAAAAATAAATTTTCAACAAAATACATTAATTTCCAATAAAAAGTTTAATTTTCAACCAAGAAGATTAATATTAAAAAAAACGAATTTTCAACAAACTACATAAATTTTCAATCAAATAGTTGAATTTCGAAACTAAAAAAGTCGATTTTCAACAAAAATGGGAATAGTTAAATTTTTATTTAAAAAAATTAATCGTCAATAAACTAAATGAATCTTCTGCACCAAACTGTTAAATTTTCAATACAAAAAGACTAATTTTATATCCAAAACAGTTCAATTTCTAATCCGAAAATATATGGTTTCGACGAGAAATTTAATTTTTAATCAAACAGTTGATTTTTACTTTAGAACAATTAGTTTTCAAACCACAAATAAGTTTTCAACAAATTGATCAATTCTTAACCAAATAGTTGAATTTTCAACCATGAAGATTAATTTTCTTCTGATAAAGACGAATTTTCAACAAACCACATAAATTTTCGATTAAATAGTTGAATTTCTAAACTAAAAAAGTCAATTTTTCACAAAAATAGGATTAGTTAAATTTTTATTTAAAAATATTAATTGTCAATAAATCGAACAAATCTTCTACAAAACAGTTGAATTTCCAACGCGAAAATAAGAAGTTAAACAAAAAACTTAATTTTTATCAAATAGTTAAATTCTAATTTAAAAAATTAGCTTTTAAGGTAAGAAACAAAATTTTAAATAGAATACATCAATTTTCAAATAAATAGTTGAATTTTCAACCAAGAAGATTAATTTTTTCAACAAAAAGATGAGTTTTGAACAAACTACATAAACTTACAACTAGACCGTTGAATTTCTTAACTAAAAAAATAAATTTATAACCAAAAATAAAATAGTTAAATTTGCATTAAAAAAAGTTAATTTTCAATGAAAAAAAGAATCTTCTACAAAACAGTTCAATTTTCTACCACGTAGTTGATTATGAAGTCTCAACAGAAAAGGTAATTTCCAATCAAATAATTTAATTTCTAAACTAACAACGTCCATTTGTAACAAAAATAGGAATAGTTAAATTTTCATTCAAATAAATTAATTGTCAATAAATGGAACAAATCTTCTACAAACCAGTTGAGTCTTTCACAAAACAAACAAAAAGAAATTTTTAACAAAATACATTAATTTTAAACTAAATAGTTCAATTTTTAAACAAGAAGATTAATTTTCTTTAAAAAAAAACGAATTTTCAACAAAATATATTAATTTTTAACCAAATATTGGAATTGGTAAATTTAAGAAATAAATATTGATCCAAGAATGGAATAGTTGAATTTGCATAAAAAAAGTGATTTCCAATAAAAAAAAAAGAATCTTGTAAGAAACAGTTGAATTTTCTACCCCATAGTTGATCATGAAGATTCAAGAAAGAACTGAATTTTCAATCAAATAGTTAATTTTTGAGTTAAAAAAATTAGTTTTCAACCCAAAAAAGAACTTTCCAACAAAATAGATCAACTTTTACCTGAATAGTTACATTTTTAACCAAGAAGATTATTATTCTTCCGAAAAGATAAATTCTTAATAATCTACATACATTTTCAAAGAGTTAAATTTCTAAACTTAAAAAATCAAATTTCTACAAAAAATGGAATAAAGCAATTTAGGGTAATTTTTTTTAGTGAAATTTTTTTTTCGGAAATTTTACAGTCGTTTCAATGCCATATATGTGGTGTAAAAATAGATGTAGATTAGATAACAGATAAATGAAATAATCGAAGGTTGTACAGATATTCCTGCACAACTGCACCTGATTGAAATAGAATTAAATAGAAAAAAAATGGAAGAGAATTAAATAATATCAGTTATTTGAAATGGAATGACGTAAACAAATAGAAACTGTCCTTCGATGATTGCTGGCATTTGTTTCAGGGTCTAGGAGCTGAATCAAAGGGAGAAGCACATTAAGGTCAAGGATCATATGGAGCGCCCTTGACACTTTAGTTGTCAATAAATAATGCTAATGTCACTGAATTTGATTTAAAATTACTTTTTTTCGAATTAAAACAATGATATAATAAATGATACTTTTAATGGGATGACTGAAAATCCCGAAAAATAAAATTCAAGATAGAAAATTGCCAAACTAGAAAATTTCCGATTTAATAAAAATTGAAAAAATTGTTTAAAGAAATATGGGAACAAAGTGTGATACTTTTAATGCGCTAGTCGTCCCGAATTTTCAGGGCAGATAGTCCATCCCCTTTTCCAAATTCCCCATTTTTTGGGACAACTAGATACAGCCTCATTAAAAATACAAAGTTCAGATATTTTTTTAAATTTATTTTTTAGTGTTTGAAGGTTTTTTTAAAATTATTTTTTGAGTTTAAAATAACAGTAATTGAACAAAATTTACACAGTTCAATTCAGCATAAATTTATCTTGAAATTTCTTCTTATTATATAAAAAAATTGAAAATTCGATTTTTGAGAACAATAATTCTAAAAAAAAAAAAACTAAAAACATTTTAAAACATTTCTTTGAAAAAAATGTTTGATTATATTCTATTTTTATTAAATAAATAGTAATTATTTCAAAAAGGTTTAATTGCTTACAATCAGAAATTTTCTAGTTCGGATATTTTTTAATTCGGCAAGTTTCTGACGGGAATTTTATTATTCGGGAATTTTCCAACTCGGAAATTTTAAAATAGTCAATTTTATTATTCGGGAATTCTCCAAGACGGGAGTTTTAAAATTTCTTAAATTTACGACTCGGGAAATTTCCAGTTGGGATATTTTATAATTCGGCAATTTTCTATCGGGAATTTTATTATTCGGCAATTTTCCGATTCGGAAATTTGGAAACTTGTTAATTTTATTATTTGGGAATTTTCCAATTCGGGAATTTCAAAATTTGTTAATTTTATTATTCGGGAATTTTCCAAGACGGGAATTTTAATAATTGTTAAATTCATTATTCGGCAATTTTCTGTCGGGAATTTCATTTTTTGGGAATTTCAAAATTTGGTAATTTTATTACACGGGAAATTTCTAGTTGGGATGTTCCATAATTCGGCAATTTTCTTTCGGGAATTTTATTATTCGGGAATTTTAAAATCAGTTAATTTTATCATTCGAGAATTGCCCATTTCGGGAATTTCAATATTTGTTAATTTTATTCGGGAATTTTTTATCGGGAATATTATTATTCGGTAATTTTCCAATTCGGAAAATTTAAAATAGTTAACTTTATTATTCGGGACTTTTCCAAGACGGTAATTTCAATATTTGTTAAATTCATTACTTGGGAATTTTTTGTCGGGAATTTCATTATTCGGGAATTTCAAAATTTGTTAATTTTATTACTCGTGAAATTTCTAGTTGGGATATTTTATAATTCGGGAATTTACTATCGGGAATTTTATTATTCGGAAATTTTCCAATTCGGGAATTTTAAAAATAGTTAATTTCATTATTCGGGAATCTTCCGATTCGGGAATTTCAATATTTGTTAATTTTATTATTCGGGAATTTTCTCACGGGGAAATTATTATTCGGGAATTTTCCAATCCGGAATTTTTAAAATACTTACTTTCATTATTCGAAGATTTTCCAATTCGCGAATTCCAAAATTGGTTAATTTTGTTATTCGAGAATTTTCTTGTTTGAATATTTTATAATTCGGCAATTTTATTATTCGGGAATTTTCTAAGACGGGACTTTTAATATTTGTTAATTTTATTATTCGCGAATTTTCTGTGGCAATTTTATTATTCGGGAATTTTCCAAGACGGGAATTTTAAAATTTCTTAATTTTATGACTCGGGAAATTTCTAGTTGGGATCTTTTATAATTCGGCAATTTTGTATCGGGAATTTTATCATCCGGCAATTTTGCGATTTGGAAATTTTATTATTTGGGAATTTTCTAGTTCGGGAATTTCAAAATTGGTTAATTTTATTATTCGGGAATTTTCTGCCAGAAATATTATAATGCGGGAATTTTAAAATAGTTAATTTCATTATTCGGGAATTTTCTGTCGGGAATTTCATTATTCGGGAATTTCATTGTTCGAGAATTTCAAAATTTGTTAATTTTATTACTCGGGAAATTTCTAGTTGGGATATTTTATAATTCGTCAATTTTCTGTCGGGAATTTTATTATTCGGGAATTTTCCAATTCGGAAATTTTCAAATCAGTTAATTTTATTATTCGGGAATTTCCCAGTTAGGGAATCTCAATGTTTGTTAATTTTATTCGGGATTTTTTTTCGGGAATATTATTATTCGGTAATTTTCCAATTCGGAAATTTTAAAATAGTTAATTTTATTATTCGGGACTTTTCCAAGATGGGAATTTTAGTATTTGTTAAATTCATTATTGGGGAATTTTCTGTCGGGAATTTCATTATTCGGGAATTTCAAAATTTTTTAATTTTATTACTCGGGAAATTTTTAGTTGGGATATTTTATAATTCGGGAATTTTAAAATTAGTTAATTTCATTATTCGGGAATCTTCTGAATCGGGAATTTCAATATTTGTTAATTTTATTATTCGGGAATTTTCTGTCGGGGGCTTTCCAATTCGCGAATTCCAAAATTGGTTAATTTTATTATTGGGAATTTTCTTGTTTGGATATTTTATAATTCAGGATTTTTCCAAGACGAGACTTTTAATATTTGTTAATTTTATTATTCGGAAATTTTCTGTCAGGATTTTTATTATTTGGGAATTTGCAAATTCGAGAATTTTAAAATTTGTTAATTTTATTATTCCAAAATTTTCTAGTTCGGATATTTTATAATTCGGCCATTTTCAGTCGGAAAGTTTATTATTTGAGAATATTAAAATTTCTTCAGTTTTTTATTCGGGAATTATGATATTTTTAATTTTATTACTCGAGAATTTTCCAAATAGGGAATTCTAATATTTGTTAACTTTATTATTCGGAAATTTTCTAGTTCGGATCTTTTATAATTCGGCAATTATCAGTCGGACATTTTATTATTCGGGAATATTAATATTTGTTAATTTCTTTTATTCGGGAATTTCAATATTGGTTAATTAAATTGTTCAAGAATTGTGTTATTCGGGAATTTACAAATCGGGAATTTTAATATTTGTTAATTTCATTATTCGACAATTTAATCATTAGGGAATTTCCCAAATCGGGAATTCTAATATTTGTTAATTTTATAATTCGGGAATTATCTAGTTCGGATATTTCATAATTCGGCAATTTTCTGTCGGGAATGTTATTATTGTGGAATTTTCAAATTCGGTAATATTCTAGACTGTCTGTAATTTCATTATTCGGGAATTTTCCAATTCCGCAATTTGAATATTTCTAATTTTAATATTCGGGAATTTTCCAAATAGGGAATTCTAATATTTATTAACTTTATCATTCGGAAATTTTCTAGTTCGGATATTTTATAATTCGGCAGTTTTCAGTCGGACATTTTATTATTCGGGAATATTCATATTTTTAAATTTCTTTTATTCGGGAATTTCAATATTGGTTAATTTTATTGTTCAATTTTATTATTCGGGAATTTCCAAATCGGAAATTTCTATATTTGTTAATTTTATTATTCGGCGATTGTATATTATTAGGGAATTTTCCAAATCGGGAATTCTAATGTTTGTTAATTTTATAACTCGGGAATTCTCTAGTTCGGATATTTCATAATTCGGCAATTTTCAGTCGAAAATTTTATGATTGTGGAATTTTCAAATTCGGTAATATCATGGACTGTCTGGAATTTCATTATTCGGGAATTTTTAAATTCCTGGATTTTAATATTTTTAATTGTATTATTCGGGAATTTTCTCGTTCTTACATTTTATAATTTGCGATTTCCTGTCGGGAATTTTATTATTCGCGAATTTTCAAATTAGGTAATATTATAAAATGTAGGAAATTTTCATTATTCGTGAATTTTTCAATTCGGGAATTTTAGTAATTGTTAATTTTCGGCAGTGTCTACACATACCGAAAAAAATCGGCTATTCGTATTGAAATTTCAGTACAAATTGCCCCCGTTCCAGCTTCTCCATTCATACCGAAAAAATCTTGCTATTTGTACAAAAATTTCATTACACCTAACCACGGCCCTAATTTCATTATTAGGGAATTTTCCAATTTGAGAATTTTACATTGTCGGGAATTTTCTTTATCGATTTTTTTTTCAGACGTCCGCTATCAATTTCTGAATAATAGAAAATGGTTCAATTATTTTAATTCGTTTTTCATTGATTGGTTTATATCTCTTTGATTAACCTTAAGTAAATGTCAAAGGCCCATAAGCTTTTGTTCATTGTTCACCTTTCAAAACCATACAGCTTTTTATCAAAGGTAGTAGGAGTCATTGAAGAATTGGTTCATCACAATAAAAATGATCAATACTTGAGAATTCTGAAGGTTTAGTTAGAAATATTAAAAAAAAATTAAGACCATATTTATGTTCGATCTTTTTCAAACATTAAAGGTAATAAAGAGATGCTTACCTGATGGTACAGTGATCTTTAAGAAAAAATGTCGTTTATCTGAAAAATATTTGAACAAATTTGCAATTTATTACACATGATACAAAGTTTTCAAACATGAAAATCACTTGTAAATGATCAAAATTAATAATTCATGGATTTATGCAATAATGAAAAAAGACGTATTTGTAAATTTTATTCAGCATCGTCAATACTAGGTAAATCGAGTTGAAACCAAAATTTTACTTTACAATCAGCCATAGAATACCAATTAGAAAATACTTTTCAATTATCATCCCCACATGTTTGTTTTATAGGGCCCCAAAAAAATCCCGTAAGTAAAACATTGTGTTTTACGAATTTTGGCGCTAATTATGATTTTTTTTTGCGTTTTTTAGTTCAAATTGTTTCTTATACATTAAAAATTACTTGCTACTGACAATTAGATATTTTAATACATTTTTAAACAATAATTTATTGTTCATGGCAATTTTTCCTTATGATTAGAATAGACTTAGAAAGTCATGATTTTTTCTCAATTTTTCAACTTTTTAGTTAGAGTGACAAAATAGTCAATTAAATTTAACAGAAATAATTTTATAAACCGTTTATTGTTATTCATAACATTATTCTTTTAGAATAATGCTAGAAAGTTGTAGCTTTTTCTAAAATTATTTCAATTCGACAAACATGATTGTCTAAACAATTTATCACTGTTTGTAAATATATTATCTCAGGGTAATAATTGATGCAAATGAATAAACATATACAACAATTAGTTGGATTTTCAACTAGAAAAAATAAATTTCCAATTAGAAATAGCAATGAACAAAAAAGAAATTTTCAACGGAATATTTAAATTTCCAACCAAATAGATGAATTTTCAATCAAATAGTTAAAAATTCAACCCAGAAGATGATTTTTAACTAGAAGATTAATTTTCAAAAAATGGAATAGTTAAATTTTCAATCAACGACATGAATCTTTAACCGAAAACAATTGATTCTTTACAAATTAGTTCAACTTTCAAACAAATAGTAGAATTTTCAACTGAACAAGATGAATTTCCAACCAAAAATATAATAGTGGACTTTCCAACCAAAAATAGTTGGATGTTCATATCGATCTATTCATTCAACGGGAATTTAAGTGAAAAAAAATGAAAAAAATATGTAAAAGGGGTAAGTTTCTTGAAAACAGAGAAAAAAAGAAGAATTCTTCAAGCCATAGAAAAAACGGGAAATAGGGGATTGAGTATAAAGTCTCAAATATGAAAGCGATTTTCTAAAAAAAAATTTAATTCCAAAAACAAAAAAACGAATTTTTAACAAATAAAGACTTTTCAATCATGAGAGAAACAACAGTTCATCTAAATTGTTGAAGATTCAAGTCGAAAGAGAAATTTTCTGTACAAAAATGGATTTTTTAACAAGAAAATATGAATTTCCAGAAAAAAATCAGTTTTCAACAAAATAGTAAAATTTTCTACCAAACGAGATAAATCTTGATTCAAAAAAAAAATTTGATTAAATTTCGATTAAAAAAGAGAAATTTTCAACAAAATAGTTCAATTTTGAATTAGAGAGATAAATTTTCAACTAAAAATATGAATCTTTAACAAAAAAATTATTTCGTAACAAAGTGGTTTAACCAAAATATTCAAATAAAATAGTTGAATCCTCAAGCAAAGAAGATTAATTTTCCATCGAACAGTTTCATTTTCATCCAAGAAAGATAAAACTTCTACTATCAAAATAGATCAATTTTCATCCAAAAATGATTGATTTTCCAACAAGAAAATATGACTTTTAAATAAAACGTTAATTTTTTACAAAAATAGTTGACTTTGCAATCCAAAAAGACGAATTTCTAACATAACAGTTGAATTTTTAGCCAAGAAGGATGACTGTACCAAAATTGTTGAATTTTCAAGCAAACAGTGGCATCTTTTTCCAAAAAAGATGCAATTTTTACTAAAAAAGATAAATTTTTAAATCAAGAAGAAAAATGTTCAAAAAAGTGGTTGAATTTTAATTAAAAAAAGATGCGATTTCTACTAAAAAAGATAAATTTTTAATTTGAAAATTGATGAAATTGAATTAAAAAACCAAGAAGAAAAAATTTAACAAAATAGTTGAACTTTTATTAAAAAAAGATGCAATTTCTACTAAAAAAGATTAATTTTTAATTCAAAAATAAAAGTTCCCAAAAAATTGGTTAACTTTTTTTTCAAAAAAGATACCAGTTGACTTTTTAAAACTAAACTATGAATTTTAAACGAAATGTGAATTTTTTACGAAATAGTTGAATTTTCAACAAAACGGTTGTATTTTCAAGCGAAAATAGTGGCTTCTTAACAAAACTGTTGAATATTTAATCAAAAAGTTACATTTTTATATAAGAAAGAATGAATCCCTATTAAAATAGATGAATTTTTAAATCAAAAAGACAAATTAAAGAATAACAATATTTGAATTTTCATCCAAAAAAGTATCAGTTGACTTTTCAACACCATTTTATACCAAAGAAAGATACTATTTCTACTAAAATAGATGAACTTTAAAAAAAGGCGAATTTTCAACAAAACAGTTATATTTTCAACCAAAAAGATGACTTTTTAACACAATTATTTAATTTTCAAGCAAATAGTTGTATTTCTATTCAAGAAAGATGCAATTTCTACGAAAATATATTAATTTTTAAATGAAAAAGACAAATTCACAAGGAAATAGTTGAATTTTTAAATAAGAAAATATCAGTTGACTTTTCAACACCAAAATAAGAACGTTAAACAAAAAGTAAGTTTTTTATAGAATAATTTAATTTTCAAGAAAACAGTTGAATTTCAAAAGAGATGGATGACTTTTTAAAAAAATTGTTGAATTTTCAACCTGATGAATGCATTTTCACCGAAGAAAGATGAAATTTCTACTTAAATATAATAAAAGAATATTTGAATCAAAATGGCTAATTTTCACAAAAATAGTTGAATTTTCATTCAATACATGAATTTCAAACAAAAAGTAAATTTTTTATGAACAAACTTACATTTTTTAGCCAAAAAGACGAATTTCCAACGAAACAGTTGCATTTTCAACCAAGAAAGATGGTTTCTTAACAAAATTGTTTAATTTTTAAGCAAATAGTTGCATTTTTATTTAAGAAAAATGCAATTTCTACGATAATAGTTGAATTTTCAACCCTAAAAGATGAATTTTTATGAGAACAGTTGAATTTTCAACAAAAAAAGATGCCTTTTCAACGAAATTATTCAATTTTTGAGCAAATAGTTGCATTTTTATTTAACAAATATGAAATTTCTACTTAAACAGATGCATTTTCGAATCAAAAAGGCCAATTTTTGAAAAAATAGTTGAATTTCTATTCCAGACATGAATTTCAAACAGAAAGTAAATATTCTACGAAAAAACTAGAATTCTTAAGCTAAAAAGACGAATTTTCAACAAAAAAAGTAGAATTTTCAACTAAGAAACATGGATTTTTAAGATAATTGTTCAATTTTTGAGCAAATAGTTGCATTTTTATCTAAGAAAGATGCAATTGCTACGAAAAAATTTGAATTTTTTTAACCCAAAAAGACGAATTTTCAACAAAAAGTTGGACTTTTTAATACAACTATTCAATTTTCATGCAAATAGTTGCATTTTCATCCAAGAGAGATGCAATTTCTACTAAAATAGAATAATTTTCAAATGAAAAAGAGAAATTTTCAAGGAAATAGTAGAATTTTTAGATAAGAAAATATCAGTTAACTTTTCAACACCAAAATATGAAAGTTAAACAAAAAGTAAATTATTTATGGAATAATTGAACTTTCAAGAAAACAGTTGAATTTTCAACAAAGAAGGATGACTTTTTTAAAAAAATGGTTGAATTTTCAACCTAATAAATGCATTTCCACCCAAGAAAGAGGAAATTACTACTTAAATATAATAAAAGAATTTTTGAGTCAAAAAGGCTGATTTTCACAAAAATAGTTGAATTTTCATTCAAAACATTCTAAGAAAAATGCAAGCTCTACGATAATAGTTGAATTTTCAACCCGAAAAGACAAATTTTCAACAAAACAGTTGAATTTTCAACCAAAAAAGATGACTTTTCAACCAAATTATTCAATTTTTGAGCAAATAGTTGCATTTTTATTTAAGAAAGATGCAATTTCTACGAAAATCGCTGAATTTTCAACCCAAAGAGCCGAATTTTCAAAAAAGTAATAAAATTTATAATTAAAAAGGTAGACGGAAAATAAATTAGTAACAAGAATATTATAACAGGGTTACCGCAAAACTTGATTTTAAAAATTCCCTAATTTTTGCCTGACCAATTTTTTATTTTCCCTGACCTTTAATATTCAAAGACCAGAATCAAACACTTGTAACATTTTTAACCGACAATCTTTTATAAACTGAATAAAAAAATTTCAAATCAAAATTGAAAATTTTCAAAGTTATTTATCTATTTATCTTTTCCTTTACCAATAAAATTCTCTGCCTTTTTCCAAAAATTGTTGTTGGCTGTCCTTTTTCCACTTACCAGGTTTTCTTGGCGCGTAAATTTAAATTCATAGTAACTTTCTGTACAATTACTTATGGACGGTCGATTATCTACAAAGGTATGTTTTTTAAATAAAAGAGTCATTAGTATCTTATCATGAAAAACGTTTATTTACGTTGACAAACATAATATACGAAACACTCTAACCTGAGTAATTTGTCTTAACTCTCACACGTACACACACATTGAGTATTCGTTCTTAGTTTTTTTTCTCAATACAGCATTTTTTTCTTACATATAGGGAAAAACTACGAAGGCACACTAGGTGGATCGCACAGGCAGACTGCGATGAAATTTGTAATTAAAAAGCACCCAGAACTTCGGAGAATAATTTTCTAGTCGTTTTTAGTTCGCAAAAATGTTAGAAATCAATATTCCACAGAACCTGCTCAAATTTTTTCTCAACACATGAGCAAATTACAATTCCAACGAGATGAATTTATACATATTTTTATTCATTTTTCTCAATTTTAGAGTAAAATTTTGAAATTGCAAAATTTTATTAATTTGTAATTAATTTTTTGGTGAAATTGAATATTTGAGCAGATTTTGCGATCTTGCATTTTGACTTGGAGGTTATCGACATTCGTACCTATTTCCTTTACATTAGTCAAACACACACACACACACACAAATCGATATTAGTAGTAAAACCGTAATTTCCATATGAATAATATATATATTATATTAATATAATTGACTTATCCTGTTGACTTATTAGCTTTTCCTCGATGCTCAGCGCTTCTTTCAATTAAAGTTTCGAAAGTTTGGATAGAACTCGTAGAGACAATTTTTTTCTTGATATGAAGACATTTTGGAAGAAAGTGCTAGGTTTTTTCAATTCTTAACCCTCTTTTCAAATTAAATGATAAATCAAAAATAAAATTAAGAATTGAATAGCATTTTGATATTATGAAAGATCGAGAATGATCAATAAGTGCGCAGAGATTTTTATATATGATATGCCAACTCCTTAGTGCACAAGTGTTCCAAATTTGAAAAATTCCAACAGGAAAAATATAGACATACTTAAACCCTGTCAATTCAGACTTTAGTTTAATTTATTTTAATTTTTTTTTTATCATTGTATTTTAACTTGATTCGAAGCAATTGAATATCAGAACACCTGTATTCTCAGAAGACATCTACTTAAATTAAAATTGAATCAAATTAATTTTATTTTCAATTTGAAGCAGTTTCTGTTATTATTTAATCTATTCAAATTTCCATAAGATGCGAAGAGACTCTATTTTTATAGAAATAGAAGATAAGAGATTTTAAGAAAATGCCATTTCCTTTATTAACTCTTTCCGTTGTTCATTAAAGCCTCAAAAATATAATTAATTCGCTATGGGGGAAACCTGCCTACAGTGGATAAAGCAAACTACAGTGGATAATAATTAATTAAAAATACTAATATATGTAAAATAATTAATTTTATTTAATTAATAGTGAAGACACTGTGCCTTTTCATAATTAAGAATTGAAAATAATCATTTTTATTTTATTTGTGTCCTTAATTAATAATTATCCACTGTAGGAAGAATACCCCTAAATATTTTAGGTTCTACTTTACACCCTCATAGGGTTTTTATATTTTTATTTGCGTGTTGCAAATATTCTTGTCACAAATGTTTTTTCTTAAAAACACGTTGAAAAATGTAGAAATTAGTTTTTTTATCAGTTATCAAGTCCTACATTGGAAGAATACAAACTTTTTTTCACCCTGTAGTTGAATCGCAATTTTTTGGCGTTCCCATGGAAAAAAATGTATAGCTAAGTAATTTTGGAACCAACTGAACTGTGATTTCCATTGCGTGAGTGATTCATTCTAAATGATCTAATCAGTAGCTTTCACTAATAAAATCAGTCATTTCTATAATTTATTCCATAACTTTTAATATATAAATCAGTCGTTTATGGTTCATTTTAATCATTTATTAAAATGTAGACATTTAATTAAGAATTTTAATTTGCAAATCATTTTACTATTTTATTTCAAATGACTGATTCAGTCAGCAATATTAACTGATTTATATGTTAAAAGAACTGTTCTGTCAGTTGAAATGATTGATTTTAATTTAAATCCATGGATCGGGGATACAGTTGGCTCTTAAAAAAATACTTTTTTCAAATATGTTTTATTTTTTATTTGATTTTCCAGTATTTTCTGTTTGAATTATAATTTTTTCCTGTATTCATCCTTAAGAAGGAATGTTACTGATTTTATCATTCTCACAATTTTGAAGTTGTTTTTGGTTGAATGAAAAAAATTATAGCGAAGAAACGGTTCTTCAATTCAAGAGAACAATTTTCCTAAGTGAATTTCAAATTAGTCAAATTAGTTTAAAGTGATTTTTTAAACCAGTTATTTTCATTTACTGGTGAAATTAGTAATTTAAAATGATCAAATTAGTTACTTTTCTATATTCTAATTTGTAACTTTCACTAATTAAATCGGTAATTTTAAAGTAACTAAACTGTAATTTTCAATGATTAAACCATTCATATTGAATGGTATTATCAGTAGATTTGACTAATAAAATCAGTCATTTTTATTAATGCAATCTATAACTTTTGATGTATAAATCAGCCGTTTATGGTTCATTTCGACCATTTATCAAATTTGAGACATTTGATTAACAATTTTAATTCACAAATCATTTTACTATTTTATTTCAAATGAATGTTTAATTCAGTCAGCAATATTGACTGAATTATTTGTTAAAAGGATTGTTTTGCAGTAAAAATGACTGATTTTAATGACTAATTCAAATTTAAATCCATGAATCGGGGATACAGTTGGCTCTTGAAAAAAACATTTTCAAATATATTTTAGTTTTGATTTTTCAGTATTTTCCTGTTTCAACTATAAATTTCTTTCCGTGTTTATCCCTTAGGAGGACTGTTACTGATCTCAGTGTGTTTTGTGATACACTTTTCTTAGTGGTATCCAAGAAATTTTTCTTCGGATCTTCGGCTATTTATTTAAATAAATAATTTTCTGAAAAAGAAAATTCTACCAGTCCGAAGAAAAACTTCATGTCGCAATCAAAATAATACAGAATCGAACTATTTACTTAAAAAATCTAGCGTTAAAGTGCATTAGGCAAATCGATTGTTTGACTGGATCTCGAAAATCCTACCACATAAGGTTTGTAATTTCAAATGTGAATTTCGCTTGAGCAAGTGGTAGTACAATACAATTCAATCTAATACTGAAAACTGCTCTGAAAATGTCGATCATCAATCCAGCCAAAAAATCGATGATGATTAAACAAAATAAAATGAAACAAACTTGAATGAAATAAAAAAATGATAATTTTTCTAATACAAATTCACCTTCTGAATTGGAAGCTCTATCGATAGAGTCCGAAGGAGTCTTGGCAGATGCAAGGCATGGTGATCCGGGTCGTGTTTCTCGGGACTCTTTGGGTTGGAAGTCCCGAAAGTCCCCTGACGTAGGTGTAAGCCACAGGACTTCGGAGGATCCTTTTCGGACTTTTTGTGTGGTGCTTCTTCTCGGCTTTTTCTTTGGTAAGAAGGGAGAGACTTTGGAAGGCCTTCCGGAGGGTTGAAGAGGCCGATGGCCTCTGCAAAGAGTCGCTGTCACTGCTGTGGGCGTCGGAGGGACTCTGGGAGTGAGAGGGCGATTCTCCAGAAGGTCGTGGTCTGGAATCACTGGGACTCCAGGACCTGGATGATTTTGCCCTGGAGCGGTCGTTGCTGCACCTGGAGAGCCTCTCCTGGGACCTGGTGGCAGTTGACCTGCCCCGAAGCCGGTCCAGGTAGTAGTGGGTCCTGGGGGACCTTCCACAGAGACGTTCTCCACTTCCGCGTCTGGATAATCTTTCGGCACTCCCGGTACTCCCACCGCTGCTACATCCACTGTCGGTGCTGCATTCATCGTCCCCGAATTCGGGGTTGCGATTAGGTCGGTCTGTCAACCTTGTTGACTCCTCCATCGTCACTGGGGAGATTTTTCAGGATATCCAAGGTTTTGGATAAAGAGACGATTTTGTTGAGAGTTTTGTCAACACTTTTGTCAAGACTTGTGATCGAGTTTTGAATAAAAACTTTTTCACACTTTGGAGAGTTTTTTATCAGGTCTTTTTAAACACCGTAGCGGGTTTAATAATGTGAGGGATGTTGACACACAAAGTTTTCACTTGAATTGTAATTCACTAAGTGGTTTTTGGTTTGATTGGGTCTCGACGAATGGGATTTCGACTGAGACGGATGCACTTTGTTTAAGAGCGCTAACTGAGCCAGAGATGGTTGTCACACACCCTTTTATATCCTCGTAGAGAAGCAAAACAGGTGCGCATGATTCAAATTCCACGTGAGGGTGAGAGTGGAATCTAATGGGAGGAGGGTGGATCGAGAGAGATGGATTGGAAGAGAGAAAAAGGATATATTGGCCATACAAGGTTTCTGTTTTATTTCATATTACTCGAACTTTTTGGATTCTATGTCAATATTTTTTGCGTCTTCAAATTTCCTAAGGACAACAAAAATTGTGGGCTGACATCCGAAATAGTGAAAAAATTGTGGGCTGGCATCCGAAATAGTAAAAAATAAATCGAAATCGGTTCAAATCTTGCTTGGCCTAACCCACATTTTTACGATTTTACAGAAGAGACAGAAAGCGTCCTCTAAAATCGAATTTCCAATTTTGAAAACAAATGAGAAAGTACTTTTGAGATAAATCAGACCTTGATTGAATTCTGGAATGTTCGATTTTAAAATGTTATTTGGTTCCGAGAACATTTAGGGAAAATTTGTTTTCGCTCGAGGAGCAGGTTTTTTCAAGTTTGGACGGTGATAAAAAATCCAATTTTCAATTGAAAAAATAATAATAATTTACTATCGTTTGCAAGAAAAATTCGAGAAATCATTTTTTCTGAAAAAAATTATTGTGGGTACAAAAGTGCGTTGACAAGCATAGAACTTACATAATGTTTTCTTCATAGAAAAAAAATGAATACTAATTTTTAGAAAATATTGGATGAAATAAAATAGAAAGGTTTTCTATTAAATTCGGATTTTCATGTTTTTGAAAATCCAGACTGAAAGTAAAGTCGAATTTAATAGAAAGCTTAATTTATTTTATTTTATCGAATGTTTTTTTTTTAATTTAGAGGCTATGAGATTTTTAAACTTCACACAAAAAATTCGAAAAAAATCTGTTTTAGGTTTAAAATTCAAATATTTGTTTAAAAATTCATCTCATTTGGAAAACATTTAATCTGTCATGGTTACAAATAAAACTGTTTGAAAATTAACCTCTTTTGATCCAGGATTGAACTATTTTATTTAATATTTATCTTTTTTTGGATGAGTTCAACTATTTTTGATTTAAAATACAAATATTTTTGGATTGAAATTCAAGTATTTGGTTATAAAAGTTAATTTTTTGTTGAAAAGTCTTTTCTTGGTGGAAGATTCATCTCTCTGGTTGAAAATTCAACTATTTTCTTGAAAATATGTTTCTTCTAAAAATACAAATATTTTTTTATTGAAATTCAATTACTTGGTTGAAAGGCAATCTATTTGGTTAAAAAATCATTTCTAGGTTGAAGATTCATCTCTTTGGTTGAAAATTTAACTATTTTCTTGAAATTACTTTTTTTAAATCAATTTTTTTGAGTGAAAAATAAATTATTCCACTTTTAGTATAAAATTGATCTGTTTTAGATTAAAATCCAATTATTTGATTGAAAAGTCATCTCATTCGGGAAACATTTAATCTTTTATGGTTAAAAATAAAACTGGTTGAAAACTAACATATTTTTGTCCAGGATTCAACTATTTTATTTAATATTATTCTTTTTTGGATGAGTTCAACTATTTTTTATTCAAAATAAAATTTTTTTTTTAATGAAATATCAAATACATATTACATTTTTTTCTGAGAATTCATCTTTTCAGGTTGAAAATTCAATTACTTGGTTAAAAGGTAATCTATTTGGTTGAAAAATCATTTTTTGGCTGAAGATTCATCTCTTTGGTTGAAAATTTAACTGTTTTCTTGGAAATACGTTTTTTTATTAATTTTTTTGAGTGAAAAATAAATTATTCTACTTTTATTAGCAAATTGATCTTTTTTAATTTGAAATCCAACTAATTGGTTGAGGATTCATCTCTTTTGGAAAGTATTTAATCTTTTTTGGTTAAAAATACAACTGGTTGAAAATTAACCTAGTTTGGTCCAGGATTCAACTATTTTATTTAATATTATTCTTTTTTTTGGAAGAATTTAACTATTTTCCATTTAAAATGAAAATATTTTTGGATTTTAATATAAACTACATATTACTTTTTTTCTGAGAATTCATCTCTTTCTGGTTAAAAACTCAACTACTTGGTGAAAACATAAACTATTTGGTTAAATGTAATTTCATGGTTGAAGGTTCATCTTTTTGGTTGAAAATTTGACTTTTTCTTGAAAATACGTCTTTTTTTAAGTTAATTTTTTTTAATGAATGAAACATCAACTCTCACATTTTTCGTGGAGAATTGATCTTTTTTGGTTGAAAATTCAACTACTTGGTTAAAGGGTGCACTATTCTCCTAAAAAGTCATTTTTTTTGTTGAAGATTCATCTTATTGGTTGAAATCCAACTAATTGGTTGAGGATTCATCTCTTTTGGAAAGTATTCAATCTTTTTTGGTTAAAAATACAACTGGTTGAAAATTAACCTAGTTTGGTCCAGGATTCAACTATTTTATTTAATATTATTCCTTTTTTGAAAGACTTTAACTATTTTCGATTTAAAATGAAAATATTTTTGGATTTTAATATAAACTACATATTACTTTTTTTCTGAGAATTCATCTCTTTCTGGTTAAAAATTCAACTACTTGGTGAAAACATAAACTATTTGGTTAAATGTAATTTCATGGTTGAAGGTTCATCTTTTTGGTTGAAAATTTGACTTTTTCTTGAAAATACGTCTTTTTTTAAGTTAATTTTTTTTAATGAATGAAATATCAACTCTCACATTTTTCGTGGAGAATTGATATTTTTTGGTTGAAAATTCAACTAATTGGTTAAAGGGTGCACTATTCTCCTAAAAAGTCATTTTTTTGTTGAAGATTCATCTTATTGGTTGAAAATTTAACTATGTAGCAGAAAATTTAACAATTTTGTTGAAAATTTGTGTTTTTTCTGTTGAAAATTAGTTCTTTCAACTGAAAAATTTAATCATTCCACTTTTAGTAGAAAATTGATTTTTGTTTTAGTTTAAAATTCAACTAGTCAGTTTAAATGTCTTTTCGAGATAAATTCAAATATTTTTGATTCAAAATAAAAATATTTTTGATTTGATATATCAACTATTACATTTTCCGTTTAGAATTCACAAGGAAAATTATTTTTTTATACAACCTTAAATTTAAATAAACAAATAATCAGTTATCCGAAAGTTTTATTTGTTATCAAAATTTATTTCCCCTCAGATCGAAAAAGTTTGTGTTAATATTCAGTTTATATTCAAATTTGAAAATCCCGTTAAAAAAATGAAAATCGCGCGCGTAACGCGCATGTTTTGTGATAATATTATAATTTCTCTGTAGACAATTATGCTCGACTTATGTAAAATTATATTAATTATAGCTATTACAAAGCTAAATGAGCAACAGATAACTGATTTATGTTACATCGACTTGACAATTAATTTAATGTACGTCATTTCTGGCGTAGGGTAGGCATAATTCTGCGTCAGAGTTTTAAACAGACTGATTATTGTCCCTGTTATTCATTGAGAGAAGTTCATAATCATTTACTCAAACTTATTGTAAGTGAATTTGGTTACGTAATTCGGTGGCATCAAATGAATAATGGTGCAGATATACATACGAAACATTGACATTTACTATTGAGAATACCTATTTGCAATTTAGGGTGGTCTGAACATTTTTTTCTCGAATTTTCATGCATATCGCCCAAAAATTTTTTCGAATCCACAAATAAATAAATCTATTTTTTTAAACAAATGATATTTAGTATTTCCGATAAGGAAGAAAGACGTTTTTGTAAATTTAATTCAGAATCGTCAATATTAGCTGAATTTATATTTCTTTTTTTTTGTAGTTGTTGGATTCCGAAAATTATCTTTTTAGTTGTAAATTTTATTATTTGTTTGAAAATTCAACAGTTTTGTTAAAAAGCAAGTCTTTTTGCTTGCGAGTTCCACTATTTCCTTTGAGAATTTACCTTTTGAGAAAAATTCATATTTTGGTGTTGAAAAATTAATTGAAATTTTTTTGATAAAAAACCCAACTATTTTTTTGAAAATTTGTCTTTTTGTTTTAAAAATGCATCTGCTTTAGTAGAAATTTCATCTTTCTTGGGTAAGAATGCAACTGTTTGTATGAAAATTAAATGAATTTTATAATAGTCATCCTTTTTGGTCCAAAAATCTATTGTTTTTCTGAAAATTCAACAATTCGTAGAAGATTTACCTTTTCAGAAAAATTCACATTTTGTGTTGAAAAATCAAATTATATCTTTTTTGGACGAAAATTCGACTTTTTTCCGAAAATTTATCTTTTTTATTAAAAAATTAATCTGTCTGAGTAGCAAATTCATCTATCTTTGGAAAATCTACTTTTATATTGAAAATTTACCTTTTGAGACAAATTCACCTTTCATGTTGAAAAATAAACTGAAATCTTTTTTGGATGAAAACTCGACGTCATTTGTTGAAAATTTATCTTTTTTATTAAAAAATTCATCTGTCTGAGTAGAAAAATCATATTTCTTGGATGAGAATAAAACTGTTCGGTTGAAAATTCAATAAATTTTTAAAAAAGCCATCTTTTCTGGTCCAAAAATCTACTTTTTTGTTGAAAATTGAACTATTTTGTAGAAAATTTACCTTTGGAGAGAAAATTCACATTTTGTGTTGAAAAATCAATTCAAATAATTTTTGGATGAAAATTCAACTATATTTTTTAATATATGTCATTCTGATTTAAAAAATCATCTGTCTTAGTAGAAAATTAACCCTCCTTGGATATAAATGCAACTGTTTGATTGAAAATAAAATAATTTTTTTTAAGTAATTCATTTTGTGTGAAAATTCAACTGTTATGATTGAAAATTCGTCTTTTCCGATTGAAAATTCATCTCTTTGGTTAAAGTTTCACTATTTAATTAAAAACTGATATTTTTTAATTGAAAATTTAACTGCGTAGGTAAAAGTTGAACTATTCTGTTGAAAATTTTTATAAAATGAAGCTTTATCTCATTGGTTGAAAATTTAACTATTTTCTTGAAAATTAATTTTTTTGCTGGAAATTCTTATTTTTCTGTTTGAAAATTCAATTTTTGTACACAAAATTTGTCTTTTGGCTTTAAGGTTCAGCAATTTAGGTGAACTTTTTTTTCTTCTGTTACTGAAAATTTTTTATTTTTATTATTTATAGAAAATTCAAGAGAATTTAAAGCATTTATCGCTAAAACTATTTTTAGTTGAAAATTCATTTCTTTGGTGGCAAATATAATCGATTTTGTTTGGTTTTGTGGAAAATTCGTTTTTTTTTTGGTTGAAAATTTATTTTACTAACTGAAAATTATCCTACTTCATTTTTCATAGAAAATTTATCTTTTTAGTTTAAAATTCATGTATTTGGTTAGAAATGAATTTTTTTTTCATTTGAAGATTCCTCATTTTATTTGAAAATTCACTTCAACTACTCCATTTTGTGTGGAAAATTTACCTTTCCTGATAGAAATGTAATCTTTTTCGTTAAAAAATAATCTGTTCAGTAGAAAATTTCACTGTTCTATTTTTTGAAGAATTCATTTCTCTCATTGAAAAAAAACTATTTAGGTGAAAATTATTTTTTTTTGTTGATGGACAAATCTTCTTTTGGATTGAGAAATCCTCTATTTGGTCGAAATTTCATATTTTTGGTTGAGAATTCATCATTGTGATTAAAAATTAATTTTTTTGGCTGAAAATTCGTATCTTGTTAGTTGAAAACTAATTTCTTCAACTAAAGATATAACTATTCCATTTTCGCTTGAAAATTTATATTTTCGTTGCAAATTAATCAATTTTGCTAAAAACACGTTTTTTCAATTCAATTTTCTAAATGCAAATTGAAATATTAAATTTATCTTCTTTAGTCGAAAATTGAATTTTTTCGTCGGGAATTTATTGTTTTGGTTGAAAGCTGATTGTCTTAACTGTAAATTGAATTCTTCCATTTTTGGATAAAAAATTAATTTTTCTTTTCTTGAAAATTGATATTTTCAGTTGATAATTCAACTAGGTGCTAGGAAATTGCCTTTTTAAAGAAAATTATTCTTCTTTTTTGCAAATTCATTAATTTTGGTTGAAAATTAATTTCTTTGATTAAAAATTAATCTTTAAATTTAACCTTCCTTTTTTTTGGTGGAAAATTAATTTTTTTACCTGAAAATTTCACTATTCCATTTTTGGTTAAAAATTGATTTTTTTAGTTGAAAATCTAACGATTTTGTTGAAAATTCTTCTTCTTTTATTGGAAAATTTGCCCTTTTTAGTTAGAACTTCAAATATTTAGTTGGAAATTTATTATTTCGTTGACAATTTATCTATCTGGTAGAAACTTAATCTTCTTGTTTGAAAACTCGTCTGTTTGGTTGAAAATGAAACTATTTTATTTTTGGTTCAAAATTTAGCCCGTATAAAACTTACAGAAAGTCTTCTTCATACAAGAATACATTAAAAAAAAAATAAAATAAAAAAAGCTTTTTAATTGATTCGAATTTTTCCAAACAAATTTTTTTCTTTATAAAATTAAAAAAAATCGCCTTCAAATTTTTCAGATTCTTTTTTATAATTTTGGAAAGCATTTGTAATGTTTTGAAATATTATGAAATATTCTCTTTAAATATTTTATTTCTAATTTTTACTATGTGTTTAAAAAGAACCGTAGGAATGAAAGAGAAACTTATTTTTATGGCATCATATTAGAATTCTAAGGACGCATGATAAATGTCATAAAATAGCATCATAAATCGCGTGCTATGCGCACGTGCAGTTTTCCAA
>CAKNXH010063352.1:43982-55060 GCA_932178445.1 Andricus quercusramuli
AAAATAGCATCATAAATCGCGTGCTATGCGCACGTGCAGTTTTCCAAATAAATTGAAAATTTGGTAGAAATGCAAAATACAAATTTTGATTAACTAATTATTTGCTAAAAGTTTTTCAACGCTTAAATTCGAGCTAAGCTTAGATTCTGAGATCTAAAAACAAGGAAATAGGTATTAGCAGTTTGTTTTAAAATTTATATAAACATAATTTTTCTGAGATTATTGAGAAAATTGAAAAATATTTTTGAAAAATTCAGATGTGTCGAAAAAAACTCTAGAAATTTAGAGGAAAAAGTTTTTTATTTCGCAGGATTTTATAAAACATTAGGAAAAACTCACAAACTTTTGCCTTAAAATGTTACATATTATTTTTTGCAAATTTGGAAAATCTTTGACATATTTTCGATAAAATATTCTCTTTTGCCTCAAAGTTACACATAACCTTCTTTGAAAATTTGGAAAATTTTTGAAATGTTTCGAAATTTGTTTCAATATTCTCTTATAATTAATTTGTTATTTGAATAAACCATTAAAAATTTTCGTGAGAATTGAAAAAAAAATCTTCAATTCACTTAAAACATTTCAAAATTCTTAAAAATCTACATTTTCTTCCAATTTCTTGAATAATCTTCTCAAATTTAAAGTTAATTTTGAATTAAATATCTCTTAAATTGATTAGAATTTTTTGTTCAACTCTGCAAAATAAGAAAAATTGTCTTAAAATCTCCTATATTCTCTTTCGATAATTTTGAAAATCTTTTGAAGTGTTTTCAAATCTGTTTAAATATTCTCTTAAAACTAATTTTTCGGAATAAAAAGTCATTCAAAATTGTCCTATTAATTAAAAAAAAAGTTTAATTCTCTTGAAACATTAGAATATTCTTAAAAAGTTTATTTTTCAAAATCTTAAATAATTTTTTTTTGTCTTTCACAAACTTCCTTCAAAATATCTTTTAAAATCACTTGGTTTTTACCGGTTTATCATAAAAAAAGTTCGTCATAAACTTTTGAACCTTCTATACGTTTTAATGAATATTTTAAGAAGTTCTGAATCTTCTGAATACCTATTAAGAAGATTCAAATTTTTCCTTTTTTTCTAATTCTGCGAAATAAAATAAATTGCCACAAAATCGTCTAGATTCTTTCTTGATGATTTTGGAAACATTTCGAAATATTTTAAAATACTCTCTGAAAATTAATTTTTCAAAATCAAAAATCATTACTGTTTTCCAATGAATCTTTGAAAAAGTTGTTTTCGACATTTTCAAAAACCTTTATTTTAGTCATAAAAAATTGTTGAAATCTACAAGTTTTAAATTATTTCAAAACTTCTAAATATCTCTTAAACTTTTCCGAATTTTTCTAAAATTATATTTTCTTGTAAAATTGAAAAATTGTGCTATAAAATCTTTGACATTTTTTCTCGAAATTTTAGGAAATCAATTGAAATGTTTTGAAATCTTTTTTAATTTTATCTTAAAATTCATTTGTCAAAATAAAAAATCATTTTAAACTAATAACAATTTGTTTCAAATCCGAGTAAAATAAACATAATAAAAATTCTGTGAGTGTCCCATTCGATAAAATAGTCACAATGCAGATAATGCATAAATGTTTTGCCGATAAAAGGGCAGTAAAATTCAATAAAATGCATTTTTTCTCCTTGAGACTATTCCACTTATAAAATAAGAAAACTTGAAGGTTGTAATATTGTGAATGATAACACAAAGGAGCATTTTTTAAATGAGAATTCACTCTTAAAATGATTCCTTTTTCAGAGAATAGCAAACTTTTATAGTTTACTCTTACACGTGCATCTTTCTTCCACGTGGAATACTTATCCGTTTTTCGATAGAAAGAGAACATCCAAATTTCTGTTAAATTAAAAAATTGGTTTTTGACCCAAAAAGAAAATTTGCATCGAAATACATAAATTCTTAACTAAATAGTTGAATTTTCAAGAAATTACATACATTTTCAATTGAACAGTTGAATTTCTATAAACTAGTTAAATCTTCGACGACACAGTTGAATTTTCTACCAAACTGTTGAATTTTCATTACACAAAGACGAATTTTATATGCGAAAAAGCCGAATTTTTAACCTGGAAGTATGAAGTTTCCACAAAAAAGTTAATTTTTAATCCGAAAGTTAAATTTCAAGTTTAAAAAAATTCGTTTTTAACCCGAAGAAGAAATTTTCTGAGAATACATAAATTTTCAACCGAATAGTTGAATTTTCAACCAAGAAGATTAATTTTCTTTAAAAAAGCCGAACTTTCAACGAATTGCATACATTTTCAATCATATAGTTAAACTTCTACAGTGTAACAATCTTGCTACTAAATTATCGAACTTCCAAGACAAAAAAAACGAATTTTCTATAAAAAAAAGTTGAATTTTCAAACAGAAAATATGAAGTTTCAACAAAAAAGTTCATTCCCAGTCAAATAGTTATATTTTCAGCTAAAAAATTAATTTTTATCCCCAAAAAGAGGAGTTTCCACAAAGTAGTTGAATTTTTAACCAAACAGATGAATTTTCAACAACAAAAATATTTTTCAAGAAAGTTGTTCAATTTTCAACCAAGGAGTTGAATTTTCAACCAAAAAAGATGAAATTTCAATAAGAGATATAATAGTTAAAAATTCAACAAAAAATGTTTTCATTTTAGATAATACACAATTAATACATACATGTTTAACCGAATAGTAAAATTTTTAATCAAGAAAATTAATTAAATTGAAATAATAGAACCCAATAAGAAAATCCAACTATTTTTGGCTGATAAGTGCTCTTTTTTGGTCAAAAATTCAACTACTTGATTATTGAAAGTTGAACTACTTTGCCAAAAATTCATTTTTGTTGTTGAAATATCTACCATTAAAACTTTGATTGCAAATTATTTGTTTAAATGAAAAATAAATTTCTTGATTTAAAGTTGAATTAACTTATTAAAAATTCATTTTTGGTTGGAAATTAATTTTTTGGACTAAAAATTTAACTATTCCACTTTCGTTTGAAAAATCTTTTTTAGATAAAAATGCAACTATATTGGTCGAAAATTTATCTTCTTCAATTGAAATTTCGACTACTTGTTTGAAAATTTACCTATTTTGTTACAAATATGTTTGTTTTTTTGGTTGAGAAATAATTTTTTTCACTTAAAATGTAACTATTTCATTTTTTGTTGAAAATTGATTTTTCTAATTGGAAATTAACCAATTGTAGTTAAAAATTTCACTATTCGGTGGAAAATGTACGTATTTTGTAAAAAAAATTCGTCTGTTTGGTTGAAAATTCATCGTTTTGGTTTGAAATTCATTTGCTTTTCGAATTCCTGAAATAGAAAATTGCCGAAAGAGAGGATATTTTGAGTATTATCGAATTTTTTTCAATACAATATAATTTCATTATTTCTATTCTGAATTTTTCCTAATCCCAAAATACGATTTGATACTTTTTTACAATGTTGAATCTCTGAAATAATAATCTATACATTTTTTTAAAAGATCTTTATTACAAAAGCCAATTTTGCGTCTCGAAATTTACATGATAATGCTCAACTTTTTGACAACGTTTGAAAATTGAAGGAATATTTCCAAAGAAAACCAAAAGAAGAAACAAATAACGTCGTTTTGGAAAATTGCAGGAGTCTTTGTGAGACATTTCACGAAATTCTGAGTATTTTTCAATAATTAATAAAAGAAATCTGAATATTGCGACTATTAATTTCTTTAATATAAAAACAGAAGTAATAAGATAGAAGAATACTTGGACAATTTTTTTTCTTTATTTAATTGTGAAATAAGGAGAAATTTTTTTCAAAGTTTTGAGAAAAATGAGGTAATTCAAACTGTGAATGCCTGACCTATGAATACCTTTATTAACTAAATCGTGTATCTTGATTGTGAATAGAAAAGAGGACATTTTGACGTAATATGCCTAATCAAGCGAGGAAAGAAAGCAAGAAGTATATACAATTTTCTAATTTTTTCATTGGGATTCTGAAAATTCTGATTATTATTGTTATCAATCTCAATTTTGTCTATTTTATTTATATCCCTCATCGAACTCTCACACATTTCTTTTTTTATCTTCTTTTTTTTCGTTTGTTGGGTAAAGGACCTCTGGAAATCTTGTGGGACGAGGAAATAATTTAGGGAAGCCTAAGTCGTTAAATTAAATTTTGTAATTTCAGAAAATATCATTTAAAATTGGATATGATTTATTATTATTATCATTATACCAGGAAGCCAAATTCTATTAATTAAATCCTTTCTAGTCCTGTCCCTATAATTCCTCCAAACTGATCGAAGTTGGGTGGGACTGACGTTATAACTGGACTCTTCTCCACCTTACGACTGGCCAATTATTTTGGATATGCATTGCCATTAGTGAATATCATTCAATGCAAATTTGTAAACCAGATTTTAAGGAAAATAATTATTTTATCTCACATGTTTCACATTGTTCTATAAGAATTTGACATCATCATTCTCCGTGAGAATGATTTTTTTATGAAATTATTTATAATAATCGTAATTTAGAAGTACATATAATTTTATATGAAGAATGCTATAATGGAAGGTTTTTCAAGACACTGAGAAAATAAAAAAATTAAATAAAAAAAAAACTCAATTAGGAGACATCTAAATCATATCCTATTTTGAAACTTTTTGTTTGAACAATGTTTTGACTAAGAAGGTACAAACTTAGGCTAGTGTGGTAACAGATCCCAATTTCTGTTTTTCATTTATTCTAGAAAATATTTGTAACACATTTCTAGCACGTTGACAATAATCCTAGATTGAATTCGGAACCAATTTTATAGAACGTCTGTGATTGATCAGTTCTAGAACAATTCCATAACAACTGTTCTTCAACAGTTATCAATCTTTGTTCCTAATTCGTTCTGGAACACACTTGTAACAGGGTTCTAAAACTTCGATATAACACTATTACGGCACAGGTATAGAAGAAACTTGAAACATGTCTTATAGAACGTCTGTGATTGGTCAGTTCTAGAACAATTCTATAGCAACTGTTACAGAACAGTGCTGTCTCTTAGTTCTAGAACGGTTGTGTCACAATTCACAATTTTGTCACAGTCTTCTAGAATACTGTTATCTTTTTATTCTAGAACAGTTCTATCACCATCTAGTGATAACTGTTATAGAACACATTTCCTTTTTGGATCTAGAACAGTTACAGTACGTGTTTGCTGGGTTGTAATCGTGAACACGATGAACATAAATTGTGAACGTGAAAAGCTAGATTTTTGCATTTTCGCGGGCCGCGCATGCCCAGTGTCGTGGCATTCGTTTTGTGTTATTTACGGTATTTATTTATACATTTAATAATATACAATAATTATATATTATTTAAATATATTTTGCAGTTCATTTTGCTTCACTGAAAGCATTATTCTTGCAAACACCTGTAGCAACATATGTTTCGAAGTGCCTAAACTTACGCGAAATGAAAATGGCCGAAAACTGGCGACGGTCTGTGATTGGTGGGAAAACAACCCCCTTTCCAGCTCGTCCAATGAAACTTGCAAGGTTTCGCACATGCGCACTGTCGATAAACGCTTGCGCAGTTGGAAAAGTCATACTCTTTATATTATTCACATAATTTATTAGTATTTTTGATAATATACATAATTGTATCATATTTAATTATATTCTGTTGTTCAGTTTGTTTTACAAAAAGTATCATTATTAGAATAATGTGACAGTTTCCTATTTGGCGGAAAGCACATGGGCAGTGCCGGGGCACGCTTGCGCAGTTGTAAGAGTGACGTACTCGTCAACATCACTGGAAGGAAAAGAACAGCCATGTTTACAACGTTCGTTTCCAATATCGAATCGCTTCGTGCGCTGTGTAACATTGATTTTATAAAGTTGTCGGTCCTAATTTGGTGGTTCAACAGTGCTTATAAAGACATAATTGATTTACCTACGTTACCAAAAAATCAACAGTGTGTCAAGTCAATTTCCACTTTGGTTTGGAATGAGCATTGGCAATAAAATAAAGGCCCAGGCAAAAATACTAGCAATATACGGCAAGTCCGATCTCCTCTTAGTTAATCATACATATGTAATTATGGCATTTATTATTAAAATGTGAACCACAATGCCAACAAAAAAAAATTAATCGAAGCGCACTACGGTACATCTCCATTCCATCTGTAAACAAGTGCATTATTTTCAGAGGATCCGGTGATTCTTGAGCAGCTACCCGTAACTGCCGAAGGAGAGATCAACGATTCAGAAAATAAAATTTTCGCCCAAGAAACTATTGACGAAAAGAAGAGTATGGACCAGAATATTAAAGTGCAGAAAGGTCTAAAAGAAGCACACAAGAGAAACATGGAAAATACCCTGAAGAATGACTGCTCAATCACTCCCATTCGCAGTGGACCACCAGCAAAAATACAACTGTGCAACACCCAGTCCAGGAAGAAAACACAACTGGAGCAACCGATATCTGTGCTTCAGGAAACTTCAGGAAACCTTCAAGAACCTCAGGAAAAATTTAACGCTGTACAACCATTAAATTCTATAAATAGAGGTTCTTGTGCTCCAACTTCTGAAGAAGTCGACAGAAGGCTAGAAGAGGATAACAGGCAGGAGAGGAATTTAATAAGGGATGATGAATTCGATTCTGCATCAACAAGCAGCAATGACTTATCTGGATCTGAAGATGACCTATCTGATGCAAAAAATTGTGAAGGTGCAACTCGACCCATGTCAGCTACAATTACTGGAAAAGCTAAGTCTTTCGGGATATAATTCCGAAAAGGTTATAGCTTACAGACCCGAAAATCTGTTAGAAGTTAGGAAAATTTGCCAGCTTTTAAAGACAGTGAACTTTGGAACATAGTTTTTTATTGAAAAAATAATACGAAAAATCGGGAAAAAATTTATGGTGGTACCTTCAACATTTCTAAACAAATTACCGTTGGAAAATTTGCAGAATATAAGGAATTTTCCGTTTTTTGTACATACATATAAATTCTTCATTAATAACTTCATTATCTTCATTAGAACTGATGATAGTACAATTGTATATTTATGTACAAAGAACGAATAATTTCTCATATTCTGCCAATTTTTCAACGGAAATTTGTTTAGAAATGTTTACCGTACCACTGTGAATTTTTCCATATTTTTTCAATAAAAAACCATGTTCCGAAGTTCACGCTCTTTAAAATCTGTCGAATTTCCCTACTTTTTAACAGATTTTCGGGTCTGTAACCTATAAATTGAGTTAATATAATATTTGGATGTTGATAGTGAAATTGGCATTAGGGGCACAACAAAAATTGAAATCAATTTATCATTGAATCGGAAGTTTCGGTCTCGATTATGGGCCCTTATCAGTGATTTATTTCTGAAATATGGTACAAAAATTTTTTTCGTTGATTCGTGGAAGAATATAATTTTATGGTGAAATTTTTTTTTCTATAGTCACAATTAATTTTTTTGAGATGTAAATGAAGACAACAAAATTATTTGCGTTGATCTAAGCATTAATTTTTATAGTGATGTAAATGAAGACAAACATTTTTGTAACATTAAAAACCTAGTTATATGGACATGGTTAAATCATAAAAATATTACAAATTTTTAAAAATTTTAGAGAAGTTATCAAAATTTGTCGGTCGGTTTTTTTATCACTATCTTATTTATGTATTCAAACATCTTAAGCCCAACAGTTAAAACCCAATTTTAGGGCTACCTTTACAAGAATTTTACAGGTTTTTCAGCGTGAATCTTATTATAATTACTATTCCTATTTCTATTCTTATGTGAACTTATTCAGATGTACTTATCACATATTCGCGGGCCTTGCTAGTAAATTCCGCGATACTTATGAAGAACATATTAATATTGGGTATTGCCAAACACATTCGATTTATATTATTGCATAATGAGTGGAGTGGTGATCCCTGCATCCAACCAGTGGCAGCTATTGGCAAGTAAAATGGCAACAATGCTGTGTTTTGGAACCGAGATTGGCAGGATCGATAAGAAGTAAGGACAGTCTACAAGTCCTCGGACAATTTTAAATAAAAAAATGATTGCCATAAGGGTTCGCCTATTTTCGAGCGTCCATACATTAAATTTTTTAATCATCTGATCATAGTCCGAGTCCGGCGGAGGATAGTAGCCATCCTCCCTATACAAGAGAAACTTTAAAACCCAGCTTCGATCTGATCATTGTATTAAAACGGGGTTTTAATGTACTCGCAGATTTGTACATATTCGTAACATGAAGCACAGTGTTTCGTTAGGGCTGCTTATAAGTTCATCGATTTGTAATGTGAACGTAATTGTTGGGTCGAATAATATGCCAAAGTCACGAATTACTTGCTTTCTATCCAGAATTATACCCTCTATGCAGTAATCAAATTTGACAATGTCCTTTTTGGGTGAAAAAGTCATAACCTTGCATTTCAAGATATTAAAATCTAGCGAGTACAGTATGTGGTAGACAAACGGATCCATATCTTCCCCAACGTCATTGAAATAAACAGGAAATAATAGTGGCCCGAGAAAAGAGCCTTGCGTAAAGCCCGACGTAGGCAAAACGGTTCCCATGCATGACCACCATACTGTACAACGTTTCTTCTTTCATTTATATACGATTGTATAAGTGATAATATTTCATCTGGAAGCCGAATCCTTCGCAATTTCATCATTGTAATTTTATGATCTATTAGATATTCTTTATGAGTCTATGTAATCAGCGCACTAAGATTATTTCGCAGAACCTGATATTGTTGAAGAATATTAGGCGACTCATATTTTTTATATTTAGCGTGAAGATCATGTTTACTAGATAGGCCATTAATAATATTTCTGCTGTACCATCGCAGATATTTTAGTGCAGTAGAGGTTTTGCAGTGCGGTATACGTTGTTCAAAAAGTGTATAGAGGATACTGTAAAAGCTATTGCAACAATTATTCACATCTTCGTACGCATTCAACACAGAAAAAACAAGGAGCAAATTTTGTTGCAGGTAATTTATTATTTTTACTCGCTGGTGCAGGTAGAATATAAACATTACCTATGGTGGGAGTAATCTGTCTGCTATTACCTGCTCTGATGGGTAAACAGAGAATATTACCGTGACTTAAAAGTAACTGTCATTGCATCTTGCAATAACCCTACATATTAGTCTTTACAAGTGAAAAGGCGATTGTTTACATTTGCAATATGTATAACTTTTTTAATTATTCGCGCTCACGGGCAATTTAACTATCAATCAATTATGCAAATACAGCTCTTTGTGAAAATGAATATGACAGCTTTCAAAAGTCGTCACGGCCTTTAAAGTAGAAGGTATTCTCTCTGGGTTAGAATTCCGGTAATTTATTACCCACGTGGAGAAATTCTACGGAAAGCGTTCTACGGAAATTCCATGTGGAAATTCTACAAACATTTCTACAAACTAATTTTGGACTGAGTTTGACTTCCGGTGATGAAATGCGCTCGTGGAAATCCCACTCCGGACATCACACACTTGCACCAAGTATGCGAACAACATTTTCTTCGAGAAAATTATGCTACCCATGTCAAAACCTTGCACCTACTGTGGGTTCCTCGAGGACACGAGATTGAACCAGACTTCCCCGAAGAAGATGCGCTTTTCACACCTGGGACATTGGTTCAATCTCGTGTCTTCGAAGAACTTACTCAAGGGACCCTAACGTACTCTAAAAAATCAGATTTCCCCGGAGAAGATGTGTTTCTTACACCTGGTGCATTGGTTCAATCTTGTGTCTTCAAGGAACTTTCTCCAGGGACGCTAGAATACTGTAAAACCCAGACTTCCCCGGAGAAAATGTGTTTGTTACACGTGGTGCATTGGTTCAATCTCGTGTCTTCGAGGAACATTCTCCAGGGACTCTAGGTACTGTAAAACCCAGACTTACCCGGAGAAGATGTGTTTATTACACCTGGTGCATTGGTTCAATCTCGTGTTTCCGAAGAACTTACTCCAGGGACCCTAAAGTACTCTAAAAAATCAGATTTCCCCTGAGAAGATGTGGTTCTTACACCTGGTGCATTGTTTCAATCTCGTGTCTTCGAGGAACTTTCTCCAGGGACGCTAAAGTACTGTAAAACCCAGACTTCCCCAGAGAAAATGTGTTTTTTACACCCGGTGCATTGGTTCAATCTCATGTCTTTGAGGAACTTACTCCAGGGACCCTAAAGTACTGTAAAATCCAGACTTCCCTGGAGGAAATGTGTTTTTTACACCTGGTGCATTGGTTCAATCTCGTGTCTTTGGGGAACTTACTCCAGGGACCCTAAAGTACTGTAAAACCCAGGCTTCTCTAGAGAAGATGTGTTTTTCACACCTGGTGCATTGGTTCAATCTCGTGTCTTTGAGGAATTTACTCCAGGGACCCTGAAGTACTGTAAAACCCAGACTTCTCTAGAGAAGATGTGTTTTTTACACCTGGTGCATTGGTTCAATCTCGTGTCCTTGGGGAACTTACTCAAGGGACCCTAAAGTACTGTAAAATGCAGGCTTCCCCGGAGAAGATGTGGTTCTTACACCTGGTGCATCGTTTCAATGTCGTGTCTCCGAGGAACATTCTCCAGGGACGCTAAAGTACTGTAAAACCAAGACTTCCCCAGAGAAAATGTGTTTTTTACACCTGGTGCATTGGTTCAATCTCATGTCTTTGAGGAACTTACTCCAGGGACCCTGAAGTACTGTAAAATACAGACTTCCCCGGAGAAAATGTGTTTTTTAAACCTAGTGCATTGGTTCAATCTCGTGTCTTTGGGGAACTTACTCCAGGGACCCTAAAGTACAGTAAAACCCAGACTTCTCTAGAGAAGATGTGTTTTTTACACCTGGTGCATTGGTTCAATCTCGTGTCTTCGAGGAACTTACTCCAGGGACCCTAAAGTACTGTAAAACCCAGACTTCCCCAGAGAAGATGTGTTTTTTACACCTGGTGCATTGGTTCAATGTTGTGTTTCCGAAGAACTTACTCCAGGGACCCTAAAGTACTGTAAAATCCAGACTTCCCCGGAGAAAATGTGTTTTTT
>CAKNXH010063352.1:55070-92709 GCA_932178445.1 Andricus quercusramuli
ACCCAGACTTCTCTAGAGAAGATGTGTTTTTTACACCTGGTGCATTGGTTCAATCTCGTGTCTTCGAGGAACTTACTCCAGGGACCAGTTTATAAGGCCTTCGAGGTAAACATTGAGAATTACTCTCCAAACGTAGGTAAAAACAGAAGAATACCCGAGATGTGCGGGTAAAGTTTACCCACATAGGCTAATTTTTGTTGCAGGCAATCTTTACCCCGAAATCCGTGCAAAGATTACACTTAGTTTTTTCTGTGAAATCTGATCAATCAACATTACTAATATCTACGTATAATGAAGGATAATCGCATTTTCTAAAGTTTAGTTTTTTCATAGTGATAGTTTGATTAAAATTGCGTTCTGAAGCTTTCAAATCAACCGCAGCAATATAAATCAGAAGCGAGGGATAATATTTATCTTCTTCAATTATGGGATATACATTTACTCAAATTCATAACAATATTTGACATTACTAAGTCCAAGTATCTGAAGTTACAATTCAAAACATCGTTATATTGGGTTAAATCATCGAAATGCATAAGCTTTTTAAGTATCGCTGCCCTATTATCGTGTTCATGTAACGTGAAGTGGTTTCTAAATTTAGAGGAATTAAAGTCGCCAATAATTATTATCTTTTGTCCCCAGAGACAGCGCAGTTGTATAATTACTTCCATTAGTGATTCAAGTATAACATTTATTACGTGCGGGGGAACATATATGACCTGATTGTAATTGTTTTCGATAAAGGTCAAAGTTGTTTAGGTCAATGAATTCACTTGATAGAGTGTGTGGTTTCAGCCACGTCTCAGTAAAAGCAATAATATATTCAAAAATGTCCTGGGATTGAACCAGTTTACTAAGTTTGCTATTTGTACTCCTTACATTCTGCACAGTAAAAACTAGGCATTCATTTTTACCTGAGATCCTTTTTTGGGCGTTCTAATATGATCTGACAAATAGTCTTATTTTGGTACTAGTTTCTGTCTTGTTTAGTTTGCTAACTTCAGATTGATAAATGAACCGAGATAGCGAACTAAATGGATTCAGAGGGTGCATTATTTCAATTGTTCCAAACTTCACTCTTACAAAAAACAAAAAATAGATGAAATTAAAAAATTCGTAAAAATTAGTGTTGAACCGTCACACTCAGACGTCGCGAGCTTCAGCCCTATGGGTTACCTTGGTTTCTAAACATGGCAGTTTAGCATTTTCGTTTTATCAGATTTAGTTATTGACAGATGATTCTCTTTTCGAGCCTATTTCAATCCGCAAATCGACCCTATTTTATTAGATTGGCGAATCAAACTGAGGTGCAATTGTTTTGTTGCGTTAACTGTTTTAATACCAAATTAAGTTCTAAATCGAATCCTAGTTTTCACAGTGTGAGCATCCTCTTCACTTCTTTGTACTCTAATTGTTGCATAGGTGTCTTGTCCAGAGAAACTCTCATCCCATGGAGAAGATGCAGTTTGGTTTGATCTCCTCGTGTAGCCAAAAACTGCCAGAATGTTTTCATTGCCATCGGGTCCGATGGGAACACTATAAAACACTGTAAAATTATATCCTTCCACGAATCAACAATAATTTTTTGCGAATCGTATTTCAGAAATAAATCACTGATGAGGGTGCATCATCGAGGCCGAAACGTGGGGCTGAATGATAAATTGATTTCAATTTTTTTTGTGACCCTAAAGCCAATTTCACTATCAACATCCAAATATTATTTTGAACAAGGGTCTATACAATTCCTTTCTTGAACACAATACATTAAGTTATTAATAATAAATTACATATTTTTTTAAATCAGTTTTTTTCAAAATCTCGAAAATTTTTGATTTTGGAGAAAAATGTTGTTTATAAAAGTTGTAGATCTCGTCGAAAAACGTATTTTTTATGGTTTCACTTTTTTTATAAAATCAATATTTTTCCAGAAAAATGACAAAAGTGTATTTTCAGATTTTTTGTTGGAAAAAGAGTTCGGCGTGAGTGAGTGGAGAGGGTGCAGTTCACATCCACTCATGCCGACTCCTTTTCCAACAAAAAATCTCAGAATTCATTATTGTCATTTTTCTAGGAAAATATAAATTTTAGAAAAAAAATTATAGATATAAAAAATATGTGTTTCGACGAGATCTACAACTTTTGTTCCGAATATTTTTTTTCAAATTCAATATTTTTCGAGATTTTGGGGAAAAAACTAATTTTAAAATAAAGTCAGAATTATTAATAACTTAATTTATATTGATCTGCGTCCAAAAACCTTTCTGTACGTTCAACTAGCGTTTAAAAGTGCAATTGAAAGTTTTTAAAATTGAAGAGATTTTAACCAGAAGCTCTCAAAATTAACAAATTTTAAACTGAAGTTTTGACAATTTAAAAAAAATCAATTTAAAAAAAAACTTTAGTTTCAAGGCTTCATTATGACGATTTATCATTATTTGTTTTTATTTTTTCATTTATATTCATTATTATGGGGTTTCACAGCCACAAGAAGAAACATAGCCTTTCAAGAGGCTTTAATAGCGGCCATGAAACATCAATATGGAATGTCTCATAAGAAGAATAAAAATTCTGGTAAGAACTATTTTGTGTTAGTTTAAAATCATTGAAATCTTCAAAATTCTTGTATTCTTTTGAAATCTTCATGAAATCTTCATGAAATTTTTGTATTCATTTGAAACCATCAAAATACTTGAAATCTTTTGCAACCTTTCACAAACAAAACAATGCAATCGTTTTAAGTTTTTAAAATCCCTGAAAACTTTTAACAGTTTTAAAATTTGTGTGCAATCTTGAAATTTCTGTGAAATGTTTGCGAAATGTTTTGGAATCTTCAAAATCTTCATGAAATCTTTCTTCTATCTTTTGTGTCCGTTTGAAATAATTAAAATCGTGTAAAATTCATTCCAATGTTTTGAAATCTTTCAAATATTTGTGAAATCTATCTAAAATGTTCTATATTCATTTAAAATCATCAAAATATTTGAAATATTTTGTAATCTTCTAAAAAAATTGAAATAGATTAAAAATCTTCAAAATCCTTGACATCCTTTAAAGGTTTAAAAATCTTTGTAACATTGTTGTTCAAATTGTTGATATTAGCGGAGAATGAATTAAAAACTTGCAGAATTATTGAGATTTTGAACAGAAACTCTGAAAATTAACAAATTTCAAACTAAAATTTTGAAAAATTCAAAAAATCAATTTGAAAAAACTTCAGTTTTAAGGCTTCAATATGATTATTCATTATTATTCATCATGATTTCTTCATTTTTATTTATTCATTATTCTGATTTTTTTACAGTGGCAAGAAGAAACATAGCCTTCCAAGAGGTTTTATTAGCGGCCATGAAACATCAGTAAGAAATGTCTCTTAAGACAAATAAAAATTCTGCTAAAACTTATTTTGTGTTCGTTAAAAATCATTGAAATCTTCTAAAATTTGTTAGAACTTTTTAAATCGCGTGGAATCTTTTAAATATTTTGAAATCTGTAAAATGTGGTGTACTGTACCCTTTTTGAAATCCTTAAAATTCTTGCATCCTTCTGAAATCTTCATAAAATGTATGTGAAGCCTCTTGTATTCATTCAAAAGCATTAAAATATTTGAAATATTTCGCAATCTTTCACAAAAAAAAGTAAAATTGTTTCAAGTTCTCAAAATCCTTGAAATCTTTCAGAAGTTTTAAAATCTTTGTGTAATCTTGAAATTTCTGTGACATATTTTGGAATTAAAATCTTTCTTCAATCAACAGAAGTTTACTTCTTCTTTATTCATAATGTGTCCCCTAAGGGTTTAAATGAATTCCATTTCTTACACCACTTCCTTCTACATGTTTTATAAAAACTTATCCTTATTATTTACAATTATTTACATCTTAATTTACTTATGCTATTCCATAATCATTACTTACAATTCTTTACGCTTCTAATTTAAGCGACTTCCGTTTCCTTTTTCTTTCACTTCTCTTTTACCTCCATTTTGCCATTTTTTGCATCCATTCTTTCATTTTTTTTTAATTGCTCCCCTAGCATCCTCGAACTCCTTCACCCACTCTTCCCCCAAACCATCCTCCCCTAGAATCCTTACCACATTCTCTTGCCAGCTTCCTTTATCTTCCATTCCTCTCCTACATCCTTCCCATACATGCTTCCATGTTTCCTCTTCCCATTCACATATTCTGCACTTCCTGTTATCTTTCTTTTCCCAATACATACTTGCCCTTACCTCGTTTCCCAATCTAAATCTTGCTATTCTTGCCCATCTTTTCTCTCCTCATCCCTTTCCTAAATACTTTGATACTCCTTCCTTTTTTATCATCTTATACCATATATTATATTTTGATTCTTCAATCATCCCCCATCTTTCTATTAATTGTCTTTCTCTCTCCCTTTTTTCCACTTCTTCATAGTGGACTCCAGTCCCGTCTTCTATATCTCCAGCCTTAAAGAACTCCCTCCTTTCTTCCTCCCATCTCGTTAATTCAATCGCCCTCCCTCTCCTTTCTTCTACCTCCATCAAAAACTTTCTCGCAAACTCCCCTCCCTTTCCCTCCCTCAGCTTCGTCTCAAAATTCCATGCCCTCTTTCCCGCTCTAGTACTTAATTCATCTCTTTGCGCCTCTTCTCTCACCATATATCCCGGCGTCCTCCCGTCTACCCCCAGCGTCCACCTTATATACCTTTCTTGTAAACTTTCAATCTCTTTCCTTTCTTTTCATCCCCATATCTCTGCTCCATAACCTAATACCGGCCATACCAGCGTATCAAATAACCACATTCTCCTTCTCCAATTTTTTAAAAATCTTTTACTTCTTCTAATTTTTTTCCCTTCCATCTTCCCGTCCATTCTTTTTTTCTTCCCCCTCCTTTTCTAAAACTCATTATCTTTGTCTTTTCTACATTTAAATTCAACTTTTTTCCATCTAAGTATTTCTCTAATCCGGCGATTAAGCCCGCCATCCCTTCTTCATCCTCTGCCATCAACACTATATCGTCTGCGTAGGCCAGTGTATATATCTTTTCGTTCCCTATCCTAACTCCTCCCCACCTGTTTCCCTTTATTTCTTCTTCCAAGTCCGATATTAATATAATAAATAAAAGTGGGCTCAGAGGACATCCTTGCCTTACCCCTCTCATCAACCAGAAACTATCTCCCACTTGCTCTCCTACCTTTACCTTACTTTTTGTCTCTCTGAAAATTTCCGATACTCTCTTCATTAATCCCTCTCTTATCCCCTTTTTCAACATAACTTTTTCTATCTCGCCTCGGTCTAATGAGTCAAACGCCGCCTTCAAGTCCACGAACACTGCTATCATTGCCCCTTCCTCCCTTTTAAACTTCTTATTTACTAAGTAGTTCAGAACATATATATTGTCCATTACCCCCATCCCTTTTCTGAACCTTGTCTGATTCGGTGGCTCTATCTTTTTCTCCACAACTTCTTTTTTTAATCTCTCCGATAAAACAGTCACATATACTTTATACAGTGTTGGCATTAGTGTCACTCCTCTATAATCTTTAACCTCCTCCCCTTTGCCTTTCTTCACTATTGGTATCACTACTCCTTCTTTCCATGACTCTGGCCACACCTCTACTCTCCACACTCTATTGCACATTATCCATGCTCATTCCTTTAATTCTGTCCCCCCATATTTCCATACTTCATTTGGAATCTCATCTATACCAGGTGCCTTTCCATCTTTCATCATCCCTAATATCTTGACTATTTCCTCTCCTGTAATGTCCTCCTCATCTGTTTCCCTACCATCTCTGCCTCCTTTCCTAACTTTCTTCTCTATCCCTCCTAGTAATTCCATAAAATATTTGTTCCATTCTATCATCTCAATATCCTGGTTTACTCTTTTCCTTCTTCTTCTCTCTTTATTTACCACCTTCCAAACCTCTTCTTGCGTCCTAGCCTTCTCCGCTCCTTCTTCAAACATTTTATTTTCCTCTTCTTTTTTTGTATCACACAACTCAGTATACTCATTCTTTTTTCTCCTATATTCTTCTCCATTACTTGTCCCTTTTCTTAATTTTCTTAATACCCTTCTCACTTCCTTCTTCTTCTGTTTACAATCCTCATCAAATCCACTTCTATCCCCTCCTTTACTAACTTATTTTTTGCTTGTGCAGTCTAATGCTCCTTTTATTTCTCCTACCATTATTTTTATTTCCTAGTTTACATTTCCTTCCCCCATTTTGATATTCCTGACTTTTTCTTTAACCTGTTCTTTACCTTAAATTGACCAATCCCCTCTTCCTGCTCTTTTTACTTTTGCTTCCTTTTTAGCCTTTTTGTTATTACTCATTTCTTCCTCTACCGTCACTATTATGGGAAAGTGATCTGAATCTACATAGTTCCCCACCTCTAGTTTCTTAACCTTCTCTCTTACTTCGTCGTCCCCTACCACATAATCAATTACCGTTCGTCTCTTTCCTCCTGAACGTGTATATTCCCCTTCCTCATCCCCCTCTATACATCCGTTTAGGATAAACCATCCTATCTCCCATAGGCTCTTTAACAACTTCTTTCCCTCCCCATTCAGTATCTTGTCTTTGGATTTTCTTCCTCGCTCTCCATCCCATTCCCTTCCTCCTCTATCTCCTGTTCTTGCATTAAAATCACCTCTTATTATTAGCCTACTCTCTTGCTTATTTTCTTCCATCAGTTCTCTCATCTCTTCTGATTTCTCCTGCATATCACCGTTCACATAAACCCCCACTATCTTCCACCTCTCTCCTCCCATATTTAATTTGGTAATATTGTTAATTTGGTAATCTTTGTTAATCTTGGTAATCTTCCCCTTACTCTTTCCTATCACTTTTCATCTAGCCACGTCTCCATCACTACTACTACAACCCATTGTGTCAAATTTCTCATAAACTCCCTATCCTTTCTTTCTAAGCCTGCTATATTCCAGTAGCATATCGTCCAATCTTCCCTACTTTCGTTTCTTGTCTCTTGGTTTCTCACTATTTCTCATTTCTTCACCTTCTGTTCCTTTCTCTCCGAGTTTCCCGATACCTCATTTTTTACTAACTCTTCCCTGTCCTCATCCCAATTCCACCATACACCTTCTATCTGTATTCTCCATACTTAATTCATGTTCTTCTTTCTTTTTTTCTTTCCTCTTCCGCTATTTTCCTTAACCTATACTGCATGTTCCTTTCTACCCATGTCAAATCATCCTCTATTCTCTCCGAGCTTCCATATAACATCCTCTTCTTTGTCATCACTTCCATCTTATGTTCCCATTTCTTCAGTTTCACTAGAACCATTCTCTCCCCTCTTCGCTCTTCCCTTCCTACACTCCGTACTTACTCTATCTCTACCTTAGCATCAATCCTTTTTAGTACATCTTCCACTCCTTCCCTCAGCTCCTTCCCCTCTAATCTTAGACCCTTTATTACTATGTTTCTTTTTCTTTCTTCTCTCTCTTCTTTTTCTATTCTTTGCTCTATTTTTCTCAGCCTTTCCTTCTCCTTATTCCCACTCTCCCCACCTCCGAACTAACGGTTTGAGCTTTCAATTTTTTTTATTCTACCTTCCAACTCCTCTACCTTTTTATTGGGGTCTTCCTTCTTTTCTAGTCTTTGCTCCAACATCTGCATCCTTTTCTCTAGCTTTTCCCTGACTACTTCCCATTTCCTCATTTCTTTCCTAAGTTCGGACATTTCATGTCTAATTTCTTTTCTGATTTCCTCCACCTTTTTCTCCTGCTTTTCTTCATACATCCCCATTACTTCTATTATCATTTCGCGCTTTTCTTTCAATCATTCCTTTTCCATCGGACCTTTATCCTCATCTCTGCCTCTTTCTGTCCCCTTATTTTTCTCATCCTTCTCAACAAAGCTATGTTTTTCCGGCGGCGATCTGTACATTTTTGGATTTTTCAAGCTTGCCCCTATATCTTCCTTGTCTTCACTGCTTCCCCGCTCCTCCCTCTTCCTTCTAATGAATGCCTCAATTGATCCCACGCTTTCCGCCCTCAATCTATCCTTTTCTATTGTTTTACGCAAGTCCAACAAAAATTTACTTTGTGAATGTTTTTTTTTTCAATTGAGTTCTTTATTACTATCGCTTTTCACAAATTTTTGAAAAATGCTTCAGTTTTGATAATTCTTGGCTTATTTTTTTGAGAAAAAATTCAATAGAACTCTACTGCTTCCAATTTGAAAGTAAATTTTCCTATGGCTGAAATCATTAAAACCATTTTTTTTCAGATAAATTTTTTTATAAAAATAACTATATTTTAAAATTATTCGCTTTTTTCAAAATTGTAAAGAGCAAAGTTGTAGGACTTATTTTCTCCCAAAAATTAAACTATGATTTACTAAGATAATTATTTTTTGCAAGTTAAAAAAATTTTGTCATAAAAAATAATTTTTTTCTTTCAAAATACATGACTGAGGATATTATTTGAATTCTTAAAATCATAGAAAACTCTTTTTCAAAAGAACCAGAATTTTTAATCAGATTAATGAATTTTCAACTGAATGATTAAATTTTTGAACAAGAAAAATTAGACTCTAAATAGAAACAGTTGCATTTTCGACCAAATAATTGAATTCTTCACAAGAAAGTTCAATTCTTAACAGAAAAGAATTAATTCTTAATCCAAAAGGACAATTTTTTTGCACAAATAGACGAATGTTCAACAAAACACTTAAGGTTTCGACCAAAAATGATGAATTTTTAATAAAATACTTGAATTTCTAATAAAATACTTGAATTTTTAATCAAATACTGGAATCTTCTACATGCAAAGGTGAATTTTCTACCCAATAGTCCAATTTTGAAGAAAAAATTAAATTTCAGCCATAAATAGTTGTTCTCTCAACATAAAGATGAATTCGTAACAAAAAATATAATAATTGATATTTCATACAAAACAAAGAAATCTCAACAGAATAATTAAATTTTCAACTGGAGAGTTGAAGTTTTAACAAGATAATTAAACTTTCAACCAAATATTGGATTGTTTAACCAAATAATTCAATTACCAACCCACGAAAATGAACTTTCAAATAAGAAGACGAATTTTCAACCAAGAAAATCAATTTTTTACCAAAAAAAGATCTTTTTTAACAAAATACAGAAATTTTCAAATAAATAGTTAAATTTTTAAATGAAAAAGATACATTTTTACTAATAAAAATAATGTTTCAACAAAACAGTTAAATTTTCAAACAAAAAGATGAATTTTCAACCAAATAGTTGAATTTTGGAACCGGAAATATTCAACTTGAACCAAAAACAGTAAAATTTTTCTCATGAAAAGTTAGTTTCTCAACAAACAAACAAATTCTTGAAGAAAAATATCATAGTTGATTTCTTATAGCAAAAAATGAATATCAACATAATAATAAAATTTTCAACATAATAGTTCATTTTCTAACCGAAAAGTTGAATTTTAAATACACGAAATTGGATTCTCAAACAAAAAGGCAAATTTTCAACCAAGAAGATTAATTTTTCACCAAAAAAAGATATTTATTAACAATATATACATTTAAAAGTAAATATAAAAATTTTCAAATGAAGCACACAAATTTTCACTTAAAAAACTACATTTTCAACAAAATAGTTAAATTTGTAACCAAGGTGATTATTTTTCAACGAAAAAGTTAATTTTCTATCAAGCGTTCGTAGTTTTAACGAAAAGAGGACATTTAAATCAAAAAATTAGTTTTCTACCAGTAAAGACGAATTTCTAACTAAAAAAGGACAATTTCCAACCGAAAATGGAAAAATTACATTTTGGGATAAAAAATTAATTTAAAATAAAAAAAAAACGGATTTTCAAGAAAATAGGTAAATTTTTAGCCAAAGAGATAAACATTCAGCCAACAACATTTTTTTTAACAGAGTGGTTATATTTTTAGTTAAAAAGGTTAATTTTTGAACAAACACAAAATTATGAGTTATCAACTTGACAAAATCGGTGATAAAATGAACAATATATTGTTGAAAAGTAGTGTTTTTCTACTTTCAAAAACGCAACAAAATTAGGAATCAAGAGAAAAATGGGGAAGTTATGAATTAGTATATACATAAACATACCAAAAGAAGTTCAACGGTCTTTTTTTGTGCAGCAGAGAACAAATTTAAAATAGTATATTGTGCCACAAGTGCGGAAAGTAGGCAGTTCCGATGTATGTTTTTACCTTGCGCTACGCGCTCGGTCTTTGTAATCAACTGTATTTTATTATAGTGAATTCTCTTTTGTTAAAGCTCCTTCGGCTTTAACGAACACATTCTCATCACGTATCTCGTGCTTCGCACTCGATTTCGTTCAAAATACAAATATGAAATGTATATTACATTTATTTCTGTACCTCGGCCTGGGAATGATTATTTATATATTGCAAAATAAAGAACAAATTTTATTTATCATGATTGCTTTAATATTTTTTCCTTATTTTGCATTTTATTGTCAGCCACTCTGAAAAATGTATCATTTCAATAAATTTATATTATTACAATTTATAATATGCATTGGTATTGAAACATTTCCATTGTCTTGCTTTTATAATTCTGAAAAGTGCGCATCCGATGTGTATGGAAAAACCATTTTTTACTTAGCATTTTATTGCAACTTGTGTTGTTTTTCATGAATATAAATTTTTTAATTTTAGTGTTATTTTTACGTTTTGAACCAAAAATACGCAACTGAGCGTAAAGTGGTTCTTAGCTTTGTAGATTATAAAAATTTTGTAAAATATAACGTTAATATAGTTTGTGTCGTTTTTCCGAAAAGATATATTTTTTTAAATTTTCAATTTTTTTTTATAACAAAAGTTTATAACGTAAACCTTTTTTGGTTGAACAACTTTTTTTTCATTTTTTTCGTCTCTTGTGTCGTTTTTCTGAAAATTTATTTTTCTTATTTCTAATTTTAATTTTTACAATTAAAAGAAAATATATTTGTCCTATCCAAAAATGATTAGTAACAAATTTGTAGATTTTTTTTTGGGTGAACAAATTTGGTCTATTCTTTTTTTTCGTACCTTGTGTCGTTTTTCCAAAAATTTAATTTTTTTATTTTTAATCTTATTTTTTACGATCAAAACAAAAACTACGCGTTTTATCAAAAAATTAATAATGATATTTTTGTAGCTCTTTATTGGGTGAACCACTGTTGTCTTTATTTTTTTCATAGTTTGTGCAGTTTATCCAAAAATTTATTATTTTTAATGTTATTTTTCTACGATTAAAACCAAAACTACGTGTTCCTTAAAAGGATTATTGATAACAAATTTATAGACCTTGGTGATTAACTTTTGTCTATTAATTTTTTTTATACCTTGCATCGTTTTCCAAAAATTTAATTTTTAATGTAGCTTTTGACGATTAAAACAAAAACTACGCATCCTATAAAAAATGATTATCAACCAATTTGTAGCTCTTTTTCCTCGTGAAGAACTTTCGTCTATTTGTTTCATTCGTAGCTTTGTGTTTGTCCAAACATTTAATTTTTTAGAATTAAAACAAAAACTACGCGTTTGATCCAAAAATTATTAATAACAAATGTATACGTCTTTTTGGGTGAACAACTTTTGTAATTTTCTTTTCTTTCGTATCTTGGGCGGTTTGACCGCAAAATGGAATTTAAAAAAAATATTTTTTGTGCGATAAAAATTATAATTTTCGATTTTTCAAGAAAATTCAAAAGGTTGTTGTAATAATTAGGGCTTTTGAAAAGCAGCGTTTTTTTCTCTTGATTTTTTTTTATCATATCGTGCGTGGTTTGGCTTATTTTTTTTTTAATTTTGCAAATGCTATAACTCTGATGATTTTCTTCTTATCGAAAAAAGTCGTGAGTACAAATTATAAAAGTTCAAGGACTTTTCCAGGTTTTAAAGGATTTCCAGGACGCTAGACACCCCAATTGAAGATAAATTTTCATTGAAACAAAAGAAAAACATTTCTTTGAATCGAACGAATTTTTTTTAAACAAAAGAAACTTTTTTTGACAGAGTCAATGAATTTTTTTTATTTGTATCAAAGAAAATTATTCTATATCAAAGACTTTTTTCAATGGGCACCAGGGTCTTTCATTTCCTAATTTTTGTATTGTATGCTTCGTCCTAATATAGAAACTAATTACCATCTTCATAATAATGTGTCAAATACAATATTGGCGTGCATAACTTGATTAGTTATACCATAATACTTCTCATTTGTAAACAGAACATTATTTTATATAAAGTCTAAATGCATATATCAGCCATCATATAACTTTCGACAGATTCTATAATTATGTGACATGACACTAATTGCTCGGATTAGTAAATGTGATACAACAGAAGCTTATCAGATTCAAGCTGCACGGAAATACATTACTCGATAAGCTTTTAGGAAATGCACCATTGAAGTGTCACTTTTATATTCAGAATTAGAATTGGATAAATTTGTTGTTGTTGAGTTTTTTACATTATCATTCTAATGAGAAGGTATTGGTTTTGTGTAAAATTTTACTTACAATTGGTCGGTTTTCATCAAATCTCCACGTTTTGAGACCACCTCAGTCAGGAAAAACTATTTTTACGAATGTGTCTGTCTGTTTGTCTGAAGTCTGTAGTATCGTGTAAGCATGATAACTTCCGGAAGGTTGATCAGATTGGATTGTGATTTGTCACACTTTTTCGAGGCCTACAGGAAAAAAAACAAGTTCATTAACGTGGAATTTTCGGTGAAAATTCAAAAAGTTAGAGCATTTTCAAAATTTTTGAGACCATTTTTTTCAAGATTTGGAAATTCTATGTCCGGCTATTCATAGCACTCGAGAACTTGAACAATTTATCCTTACGACTTTTTTCGAAAAAAAAATGATCAGAGTTATAGCACTTTCAATATCCAAAAAAACAAACGAAAACTAAGATTTTAAGCCAAACAGCGTACGATATGAAAAAAATTCAAGATAAGAAAAACGTTGTTTTTTGGAAACCCTTTAATGTAATCATAAATTTTTGAATTTTGTTGAAAAATCCGAAATTCTAGTTTTGATCTCACAAACAATAATGAAAAATAAAAAATTATATTTTGCGGTCGTACTATGCAAGATACGAAGGAAATGAAACAACAGAAATTATGCACCCAGAAAAGATCTATAAATTTGTTATTAATCACTTTTTCATAGGACACGTAGTTTTTATTTTATTCGTAAAAAAAACATTAAGAATAAAAAAATTCAATTTTTGGACAAATGAGACCGTCTACGAGAAAAAATAAGCCAAAAGTTATTCACACAAAAAAGAGCTATAAATTTGCTTCGTACTCGGTTCCGTATCATTTTTTGATAGGATTTTGTTTTATTCGTGAAAAACAAATTTGGAAATAGAAAGATTAAATTTTTGGACAAACGACACAAGGTATGAAAAAAAAACAAATAGGCAAAAGTTGCTCTTCCAAAAAATGATAAGAACCCATCTGAATTTGTGATCAATAATTTTTTGATAGGACGCGTAGTTTTTGTTTCAATCGAGAAAAATAACATTCAAAATAAAAAAATCTAATTTTCTGAAAAACGGCACAAGGTACAAAAAAAAATTAATGGACAAAAGTTCTTCACCTGAAAAGGATTTAAAAATTTGTTATTAATAATTTTGAGATACGAGTGGATTTCCTTTATATGGTAAAAAATAAGATTTAAAAAAATTAAATTTTTGGAAAAACGAGACCAGAGACGAAAAAAATGATGAAACAAAAGTTCTTCGACCAACAAATATCTACAAATTTCGAAAATTGTTTAAGCAATTTATCATTGTTTTTAGCAATTTTCTCTTAGAATAGAGATAGAAAGTTGCGGATTTTTTCGAAAAATTTTCACTTTTTGTCCAATTTTCAATTGGAGTGAACAATTGTTCATTATTGTTAACAAAAATAATTGTTTGAACAATTGATTATTATTGTTAATAATATTATCTTTGAATAATGCTAGAAATTGCGGTTTTTTCTGAAATGTTCAACTTTTTGTCCACTTTTCACTTAAAGTGGATTAATATTTAATTTAATATAGCAAGAATGATTGTTTAAACAAATTATTATTGTTCATAGCTATCTTTTTCTATATTAATATAAGCTGCTTTTTTCTGAATTTGTAAACTTTCTGTCCATTTTTTAATTAGAGTGCAGTATTAATTAATTCAAGTTGACAAAAATAATTGTTTAAACAATTTATTATTATTGTTAATAATATTATGTTTGCTCAATGGTAGAAAGCTGTGGTTTTTTTCTGAAATTTTGAACTATTCGTCTGTTTTTCACTTGAAGTGACTTAATAATTATTTAAGCAAAAATAATTGTTCGAACAAATTATCATTGTTAATAACTTTCTTCATCTATATTAATGCCAGAGAAACAAGTTTTTTTTTCTCTAAATTTCTAACGTTTTGTCCATTTTCATTTAGCTAAAAACAATAATTAATTGTTTAAGCAATTTCATCTTATTATCAGTATGAAATAGTATTTCATGTATTAGAAACGATTCGCTAAAAAAAACTGCGAAGAATCATAATTAGCGCCAAAAACTCGCAAAACCCATTTTTTCACTCATGGTGTTTTTTTGGGACGGGACCCTAAAACAGCCTTATGGGGGTGATATTCAAAAAGTAATATTTTGTTCGTATTCTATGGCTATTATTGAAAAGAATTGTTGAGTTTCAACTCGATTTAGCTAATATTTCCGATTCTGAATAAAGTTTACAGAAAAGCCTTTTTTTCTTATGGGAAATACGTGTTAAATTTTATGGGACTCACATCAGCTCTGAATATAATTTTTTTTAACAAAAAAAGGCATTCATTTTTTTGTGGATGCGAACAAATTTCCGGGCGATATGCATGAAAATTAAAAAAAAAATGACAATTTTGGACCACCCTATTGGACAAAATCGAAATGATGAGTTACCATGAATTACCGATAAATGACCATACATCACCGAAAATTTTTGAAATTTGTTAATACCTGAAATTTCCAGTAACTTATCAATTTTCCTTAAATTTCCGGAAATTTGGGAAATGTTTGGATTTCGTCCAAAAAGTTTGAGATACTTAAAATTTACGGAAATTGTCGGTACCCCTATTGAAACTTAACTTTTTTTGTTGAAAGTTCATATTTTTGATTAAAAATTCAATTATTTGGTTAAAAATTTAACTATTTTTTATGCAAATTCAACTATTTGTTATAAAATTAACTTTTGTGTTTTCAATTCAGTTGTCAATTTATCCTTTGTGAGTTAAAAATGCAACTATTTGGTTGAAAATTAAAATATTCAGTTAAAAATGATCACTTTTGTTTAAAATTCATGCTTTTGTTTGAAAATTTAATTATTTGGTTAAAAATTGAACTATTTTTATGAAAATTCAACTATTCGGTAGAAAATGACCTTGCTTGTTGAAAAATCAAATTTTCGGGTCGAAAATTGAGCTGTTTTCTAAAGAAATTGCCTTTTTTTTTTGTAAAACAATAATTTTCTTGGTAGAAAATTCACCTCTTTGGTTGAAAATTCAACTGTTTTGTTGAAAATTCCCTTATTTTCGTTAAAAATCAATTTTTTGATCTGAAAATTTAACTATTTCAATTTGAGTTATAAATTTATCCTCTAAACGTTAATATTTCAACAATTTGATTGAAAGTTCCTCTTTTTGGTTAGAAACTTAATTTTTGTTGTTGAAAATTCATATTTTTTGTCGAGAATTCAAATATTTGGTTGAAAATTCGTCGTTTTGTTGAACATTTAATAAATTCCTTGAAAATTCCAATATTTTTTTGAAAAATTAATTTTTTTGTAGAAAATGCAACTGTTTCTGCTTGAAAATTCGACTGTATTCTAAATAATTCGTCTTTTGGGCTTAAAAATGCAAGAATTATTAGTTGAATTTCAATCCTTTTTATTTAAAAATTTGACCATTTGGTTCAGAATTCAACTGTTTTGTTAAAGTCATCTTTTATCAAAAATCCAACTGTCTAGTTCAAAATTCATCCTTTTGGATTAAAAATTCATATTTTATGGTACAAAGGTCATTTTGTTGGTCAAAAATTCATCACTCTTGTCGAAAATGACCTTTTATTTTAAAATTCAACTGTATTCAAAAAATGTATCTTTTGGCTAGGAAATTTAAATTTGATAAAATATCTTTAGATATTAAGAAAATATCTTTAGATATATTAACAATCGATTTAAAAAGTCTCGAAAGGCTTATTAGCTTCTTAGCCAATAATAAATAATAAAAATGAAAGAACTCTCATCAAAAAATTTTACAACCAAATAGTTTGGCACTTAATTATTATTCAGATCATTATTTTTTCTCTGTATTTCTTGGGGTAAACGAACACAAAGGGAATGGGAGCATTCTTCGCGATCTTTTCAAGTACAACTGGATCGAAACTCGTTTTACGATTCTGACCATATTTATAAATCGCAAACATGTTTGACAAATCAGGATTCCTATCTCAAATCTATCAGGAAACGATAAAAAGGCTTTGATTGCCAATTTATTCAAGTTCAAGTTCAAAAAACAATCACTCAGGAAAATATTTGTTTTGAATTAATGAAACCATTTCTTTAACATATATATTTTTTATTCAACTAAAAGAATAACTTGAAAATAAAAATAATTTGAAATTAAAGAATAATTTTCACTGCAATAAAAACAATTTTTTGAACAAAAGAAATTTCTTTGCCATCGTTTAATTTATTCTACTTAATTTTTTCTATTTAAAAATTTTGAAAATTCAAAAAGATTTGTACGTGCTATTTTTTTTATAGAAAACTTAAATATATTTACATTTTTTTAATAATGCAAAACTAGCAATAAATGAAAATTACTTTAAAATTAAAATTACAATTTTTAAAATGACTTGTTTTTTATACATTCAAGAGAAAATGTAACTTCCCCAAAAAGTTATTTTTTACCTAACTCTTCTTGGTTTTCACCCAAAAAATAAAATTCCCGAACAGTTTATAATATTACGAAATTGGAAAATTCTCGAATAATAAAATTACCCACAGAAAATTGCCGAATTTAAATAATCAAGATTTTTAGTTATGCATTTTATGTATTCATTCAAAATATAATAATTAAATATTTGCATCAAACAGAAATATTAAAAATACATTTCTTGGATAAAAATATTTGATTATTGTATTTTTTTAAATAAATGAAATTTATAATAAAATTTTGATTGTTTAGATTCGGAAATTTCATAATTCGGGAATTTTCAAAAAATTCTGGAATTTTCCAATTCGGTAATATTATAAATTGTTCGGTAATTTTAATATTCTTGGGATTTTTCAGTCGCCCCTAACTATAATTGAAAACAATTTTCATCATGAAATATAATTTTTTTCAAGTATTGTTATTTTTAATTCAAACAATAATTTTGGTAACTTTAAACGTAAAAAATATTTTTTTAATAACAAAAATGTAATATTGTATTTTTAATAAATAAATAATATTTATAAAAAAATGTTGATTGTTTAAATTCGGAAATTTTGGTTTTCAGGAATTGTCTTGTTTGGATGTATTATAGTAATATTTTATGTAATATAACATTATAAACTGTTCGGGAATTTGCTAATTCGGGAATTTTATTATTTGGAATATTATTAAGGAATTTTCCAATTCGGAAATATTATAAACTGTACGGGAATTTTAATATTCTGGAATTTTATTAATCGGGAATTTTATTATTCAGGAATTTGACAATTCGGTAATATTATAAATTGTTCGGTAATTTTATTATTCGGGAATTTCATAGTGTCGGAAATGTTATTTTTCGGGAATTTTTCTCGGATTTTTCAATCGTCCCTAACTACAATTGAAAACAATTTTCATTCAGAAATATAATTTTTTTTCAAGTATTGTTATTTTAAATTCGAACAATAATTTTAAAAACTTTGAACTTTCAAAATGATTTTCTCAATGCAAAAATTCAAATATTGTATTTTTAATGAACAAATAGTAATCTTAAATAAATTTTTATTGTTTAAATTCGGAAATTTTGGTTTTCGGGTATTGTCTAGTTTGGATGTTTTATCGTAATATCTTATATACTATAATATTAAAAACTGTTCGGGAATATTATTATTCAGGAATTTTTCAATTCGGAAATATTATAAGCAGTTCGGGAATTTTATTATTTGGGAATTTTATTTTTTGGGAATTTTATTTTTCGGGAATTTTATTATTCAGGAATTTTCCAATTCGGAAATATTATAAATTGTTCGGGAATTTCCCAATTCCGTAATATTATAAAATGTTCTTTATCATTCGGGAATTTTAAAGTGACCGAACTTTTATTGTTTGGGATTTTTCCTCGGATTTTTCAGACGTCCCTAACTATAACTGAAAAAAAATCTATCCAAAAATATAATTTTTTCAAATATTGTTACTTTAAATTCAAACAATAATATCAAAAACTTTGAACATTACAAATATTTTTTTTCATAAAAAAATTTAAATATTGTATTTTTAATAAATAAATGATATTTATAAAAAAATGTTAATAGTTCACATTCGGAAATTTTGGTTTTCGGGAATTGTCTAGTTTGAATATTTTATAGTAATATTTTATATAATATAATAATATAAACTGTTCAGGAATTTTATTATTTGGGAATTCGCTAATCCGGGAATTTTATTATTCCAGAATTTTCCAATTCGGAAATATTATAAACTGTGTGGAATTTTATTATTCGGGATTTTTCCATCAATTAAACAAATTATATCATTTTTGGTCAATAAAAATGATATATATATATATATCATTTTTATTGACAAAAAATGATATAACTTGTTTAATTGATGGAAGAATAAACTAAATCATAGTCTATGACCGTAAAATTGAATTTTTCATGTACGTAATATTAATTTTGAAAAGCCTCGTGTACAGCGCGTATATCATAACTGATTATACGAGTAGCTGTCTGTATTTACGTAATCTCAAATACGTTATGTAATTCAGATAGATCGAATCGTTCCAAATAAAACAATCACAAATGCAAGCCTTCAAAAGAAAATGATTTAACAATAAATTAGTCTTTTAAAGACAACAATTTGAAATGAGAACTTTTTAGAAATGTATAATTCACGTTAGAATCATGGTTGGATAAGTTTTTATACTAAATTTGAAAATTAAACAAATTCGAGGTCTGTAAATAAATGCACTTTGATTTTCGTGTATTTTCCGGTTTTTGTTATTTATTTCCAACAAAACAGATCAATTTTTAGTCAAATAGTTGAATTTTCAAGCGAAGTGATGAATTTTTAACCAAGGAGATTAATTTTCTACAAAAAAAAAAAAAACGAGTAGTTAACAAAAAATAGAAAAGTTGAATTTTCAGTTCAAAAAATAAATTTTCATGAAGAAATAACTGAAAAATATAATTATGGAAACAGAAAAATTGCGATAAATAAAAATTGTTAACGACCCTGAAAAAATCCTACCAACATTTTTTATCAACGAAGTTAAAATATTTTATTATTTTTTTTTAATTTTAAATTCCTTAATTTTCCTGGTTTTGGTACAATTAATTACTTTTAGAATTTCTCTGTCGATGATAAAAGTTTTCTATAGTTTTATAAAATTTGTTTTTGAATCAAAGAAGTTTCTCCGGCTCTAAGAAATTGTTCTTTGTTCCAACGAAATTTTTTCATTAATTATTCTAATTTTTTTCTACAGTTTAAAAAAATTTTTAAAACGTGGAAAATTACCAAAATGATTCCACTAAAAACTACAAATTTTTGTTAGATTTTTGTAATAAATTACAATAAAGCACAATAGTGCAAATTTGTCATTTTTTACAAATTTCCAATCACTTGTATAATTTTGTGAAAGTGTCCGAATTCAAAGAAAAATGTGTAGTTTCGAGTCGAATAATTTTTGTAATTTTCTCTGTTTAAAAAAAAATGTTAAAAGTGGTAGAAAATTACAAAAACAATTAAACTTGAAAGATTTTTAATAAAAGAAATTACTTTCACATTTTAAAATAAAATTGTCACAGTATATTAAATACTTTATTACCCTCGGTCGAAAAAGAAGGACTTTTTGGATGCATAAATTGTTAATTCTTGTCTGCCAGTTAAGACGTTAATTAAGCCGTTCATACCTCCCCCTCCACTACTTGTCCTCCCCTACACATCATATATTTTCCCCTAATTTCGATCCCCTCACTTTACCCTACACTTCCCTCCCTCACTACCCACCCCTACTTTCAATAATCTCCTCCCCTGACTTCCCCTTACTTTCCCTACTCTTCCCTCTCATTTACTCTAATTCCCCTTCCCTCATTTCCCCTCACTTCCCCTCCGATCATTTTGCATCACTGCCCCTACTTCCCTTCCCATTTTCGATCCCCTCCTCTTTCTACCTCTTCCCACTCCCCTTATTTCCCCTCACTTCCCCTTCCATCACTACCTCTGATCCCCCTATTTATTTTCACCTCATTTCTCATCACCCCCTCCATTTTCTTACTTCCGCTCCCTCATTTCTCCGCACCTCCCCTTATTCTCATTTCCCCTAGTTTCATCTGCTTTCCATAATTTCGTTTCACTTTCCCTATTTCCCCTCTTCTGATTTCCCCACCAGGGAAAAAAGTCCGACAGACGGATGGACTTATTAGTCCAAATAATAGGCAAAAGTTCTAATTTCCCATAATTTATTATATTTATTTGTATTTTCTTGTGAAATTATTCTAGTTGTAGTAATTATTTGTGAATAATTTTCAACCAGGAATTGAAAAAAAATTAATTTTAATTTTTTTAAATTCATTTTTTAAAAATATTTGATAACAAAAAAAAACTACTCAATTAGAGCTTTTAAGTATCAAAAATAGTGATTCATGTTTTCCTTAGAGTCCACTAGAAAATGAAAAAAAAATTCCCACTGATTTTGAAAAATGTAAACAAAAAAGTATTCGCACACAATAAATAATTTTACGTAAATAAAATAAAAAATCCGGGTTTTCCGGGCGATTTCGGCGAAAATCTTAAAAAAAAAAATTATTGGGAACAAATTTTACACTATTATATACTAATTCATTAAAAAAATTAGTGTTGGTGAATTATTTCGAAAGATTACTATTACATAAATGAATTAGTATTTCTACTCAAAGGAGCGGGATCATCATAAAGGTCTGAGGTCATCTCTGTTATGGAATAAAAGCCTTTTGTGAATGGGTATATTTTCCATCTGAGATAATCACGTCATTGTCAAATGTCTGGAACACTCAAATGTAGAGCTTCATAGAATGAAAATTGTTTGCCATTGTTTGTTAATTACTTAATAATTAAGAACCATTAACATTTTTATATTTTCAAAATAAAATTTTCTTTTAATAAAATTTTTTGTCTATTCTTAGGTAAATAGGCATTCAAAAAAGCCATAAGTGAAAAATTGGGTTTTGCGAGTATTTTGTTCTAATTAGAATCAGAGTTAGAAGTTGGAAAGTCGCTTTTTTTTTAATTTTTCCACTTATTTTCAACTTTTTGGTTAAAGCGAGAAATAAGTGAATTAAATTCAATAGAAACAATTTTTCAAACCATTTATTATTATTTATAGTAATATTTTCTTAGAATAATGCTAGAAAGTTACGGGTTTATTTAAATGTTCAGTTTTTCTTTGATTTTTCTATTCAGGAACATATAATAAATTATTAATATAATACTCATTTAAACTCTAAGAGAATATTATTATAAATAATAAGAAATGGATTAAACAATTATTTCTCAATGAAATTTCTGATTGGAACACAAATTAATTATTTACTTATATTCAATATTTTTCTTTGAATATACATTCCATAAAATTTTTGAAGACGTTTAAAATGTAACAATTGATAAATTATTAATTATGCAGGTATGTTCTTCTGTTATGAACACTCTTTAATTGAGTAAAAGCTGTAAAAATCAATATCTCGTGATACGTAAATAAAATTGGCATCCATGAAAATATTGAAATTACGTGAACAAGAATTTGAAAAAAACGTGCTGAAATTATTCACTTATTTAATTATTATACTTGTTTTGAACAAATGTTTAGAACTCTTAATATTTAAAAATTGATACAATGTTCCCTTCCGACAAAATATGCATAATTTTAATTTTCTTATCCGGCATATATTATCATCAACATAAATATTAATATATGCCTGAAATGAAAAGGAAAATTCGGCAAAATATGCCCGAAGAGAAAATTAAAATCCAGCAAAATATGTCGAAATAAAAATTTAAAGGACGCAGATAATGCAAGGATTCGTTTTGGTATGAAATAAAATTAAGTAATTCTCTCTCCACAAAAAAAACTATGTCAGGAGAGAAAAGTAAAGTCTATATGCCGAAACAGAAAATTGAAATCCTGCAAGATATGCCGGAAGAGAAAATTAAAATCCTGAAAAATATGCCGGAAGAGAAAAGTATAATCCGGAAAAATATGCTGGAAGAGAAAATTAAAGGATCCGGCAAAATATGCTACAAATAAAAATTTAAATCCGACGAAATATGCCGTAAGAGAAAATTCAAATTCGACCAAACATGCCGAAAGAGAAAACTAAAATCTGGCAGAATATGCCGGAAGAGAAAATTAGAATTACGGAAAACTTACCGAAATAGAAAACTAAAATCCGAAGAAGTATGATACAAATGAAAATTAAATTAAAATTCGGCAAAATGTGCTGTAAGAGGAAATTCAAATTCGACAGAACATGCCGGAATATAAAATTGAAATCCGGCAAAATATGGCAGAAATTGAAATTAAAATCCAGCCACATATATATGCATAAAGAAAAAATTAGAATCCAGCATGCAGAACATGCAGGAAGAGAAAACGAAATCTCGAAAAATATGCCCGAATAGAAAATTTAAATCCAAGAAAATATGCCAGGAGAGAAAATTAAAATTTCGAAAAATATGAAGGAAGAGAAAATTAGAATCTGGAAAAATATGCTCGAAATGAAAATTAAAATCCAGCAAAATATTCCGGAAGAGAAAATTAAAATCCGGCAGAGCATGCCGGAAGAGAAAATTAAAATCTGGCAGAATATGCCGGAACAGAAAATAGAATCTCGGAAAATATGCCGAAATAGAAAATTATAATCCGACAAAGTATGCTACAAATGAAAATTAAAATCCAGCCACATATATGCATGAAGAAAAAATTAGATTCCAGCATGCAGAACATGCCGGAAGAGAAAAATAAAATCTCGAAAAATATGCCCGAAGAGAAAATTTAAATCCGGAAAAATATGCCAGAAGAAAAAATTAAAATTTCGGAAAATATGAAGAAATATAAAATTAGAATCCGGAAAAATGTGCCCCAAATGAAATTAAAATCCGGCCAAATATTCCGGAAGAGGAAATTAAACTCCGGCAGGATATCAATGTTATCAAAATTAAAATACTTATTACCGAATGTGTAATTGGAATGTTGAATGAAGGAGTGCAAATTTAAATTATTCCGCATCCTTTCGTCGATGATCAGTGCGTGGAGCCTGGGGCGAAACAGCCGAGATCCCGGGTTCAAGATCGATCATGTGAGTGATCTTGAGAATTTAATGTGAAGCTACGGATTCAATGAACTCTTAATCCTTTTCCGCAAGCAACTCAGAGTTTTGTTTGCTATTTATTTTTTATATGTAGAGATATATTGCAAAAATAAAAATTTATTTATTCCTTTATTTCTATTCTTAATTTATTCTTATAAGTAATTATTACTCATCTGTAATTTGTTAAATTAACCAGTTGTCAAAAATTATAAGATTAATTTTTATTTGAATAATGCATATATTAAAACTTTTTAGAAATAAATGATAGCGGTTTAGCCCTCTGGCTCTAAATTGTAAAAATGGGTACGAAAGAATGGAAATAAATTTCTTGTAGTAATACAGAAATAAGATTTCTTCAGAAATTAGTTTGGAAATTAAAAAAAAATTCTAATTTAAAAAAATTATGGCAAATTTTGTACATGCACCGTTTTTTTTTAGTGAAAAATATTTCAAAATTATAAAATCAGCAAAAAACTTCTTTTTGATTTCAAAATTTACAAAAATATGTAAACGCATGTTTTTTGGATTCAGTCATATATACACATTTTGGAAAATGTTGACAATGTCGAACTTGAAATTTCTTTATCTTGAACTAAAGGAAGATGTTATCGTTTTGCTTTTTCGGAGAAAAAATCTTTTCGCAATTTAGGAATTTTGTTATTTTGGAATTTCTAATTTTTTCGCGATTTCAGAAAGTTTGAAACACCATGAAAAAATGATTCTTCATGGAAGAAAAAAGATAACATGTTTCTTTGGTTCAAGCTGAAGAAATTGCTGGTTCGATATATTCAACTTTTTTTCAAAAAGTTGCGTTTAACTAAAAAAATAAGCTTTTGTCACATTTACGACAAATTCTAAATTAAGCAAAAAGTTATTTTTCGAATTCTTAATTTTTTGTTACTGTTTAATAGCAAAAACAGAAAATTTTTCTGAATTTTCTAATTTATAATGTTCAAATAAAAAAAAGCAGAAAGTGTCAGCTGATTCCAAATTTGTTTTAAGACTTTTTCTAGATGACAACCGTCAAATTTTTTGTTCAGGTCAAACGATTCGATTAATTTTAGAATTTTCAATTTGCCTCTAATAAAAACTTGTTGAAAGTTGAAATTAAATTTTTTTAAATAAAAAATAGGTGTTTTAATCCTTCTGTTGTGTTCAAAAAGTATCTATCAAAGAATGGGATATTTTTATTTTTTCAAATTAATATTTATTTAGTTATTTTTCATATTTAAATATATTTTTTATTTGAATTAGTAAGAAAAATTTAATCATGCGGAACTAAGATTGTTCCAAAAATTAAAAAAAATAAGGGTGGCTTTCCTCTTCAATGAAGATTATTATACCTTGTCAGATCTTTTTCACGCGGCTTGAGCTTCTTTTCAGAGAACGCATCTGAGACCAAACGCAATTATTGCTAGTGGTATTTCAGGGTCGAACAACGAACCCGAGAAAAGCATACATATATGGCGTAGCGTTAAATAAGAATTTCAGTAATTGAAAGTCCCTGGAGTCCCAATATTTCCCATTTAACATCTGAGAGGAACTGTGTAAAATTTGGTTCTGATCGAAAGAAAATTTTTTGATCAAATTTCCCAAAATTGCCCAGAAAAACCGAAAAATTCAAATTTTTCTTAACTTGCATCAAAATTATTAATTGTATTGGAAAAGTGTCTTCACGAAAGTTGTCGATATCTATGAAATACACCTTTTTGTGGTAACAATTTTCTTATTAAAACAACTTTTCTCGAGAAAAATAGAAAAAAGTCATTGTACTTCCTCCATATTTTTGCACAGGACTTTCAAAATGGAAGGGCAAACTATCGACCTCTGAAATTTAGTGATGGTGAATTCTCTTTTGTTAAAGCTCCTTCGGCTTTAACGAACACATTTTTATCACGGACCTCGTAAGAAAAAAGTGCGAAAAGAAAATTTTAAAATTAATTTAAGCAAACAATGTTGTAGTTAAACATTTTATTGTACCTTGTGTTTTTCTTTGATAAATTTAACTTGTTTATTTCTAATTTCATTTTGTAGGATTGAAAAAAACTACGCGTCTTATTAAAGAATAATTTATAACAAATTTGTTGATCATTTCTTTGTGAACAGCTTTTGTCTATTCATCTTGTTCAGTACCTTGTGACGTGTTTCCAAAAATTGGGATTTTTTTAAAATGATATTTTTTAAGATTGAAAAAAAACTACGCGTCCTATAAAAAAAATGGTCTGTAACAAATTTGTAGATCTCTTTTCGGTAAACAATTTTCTTTCATTCATTTTTTTCTTATCTTGTGTTGGTTTATACATTTTTTCTTCCAAATTTGAAATGTTATCCTTTACGATTAAAACAAAAAATACGCGTCCTATCAAAAAATAATTGATAAATTTGTGGATATTTCTTAGGTGAACAATTTTTGACATTTTTTGTTGTTTCTCGCATAGTTTGACCGCAAAATGGAATTTTGTATTTATAATAACTTTTTTGAGTTGAGCCATTTTGCTTCTCGAATTTTTTTCATATATCGTATAGTTTTCCTGGAAAACGGAATTTTTGATTTTTTGAAAAGCATTTTCGATGGATAAAACCAGAACCGTTGGCCGAAAATGACAAGTGAACGAACGCGTCCTTCCTCTTTATGCCTTATAACAGTGTTCCAAAGTGAGGGGAAATTAGGAGAGGGGAAGTAGGGAAAATGAGGTACAATTAGTAGAAAGGAATTAGGGAAAGCGATGAGAAAGTAGGGGAAAGAGTAGGGAAGGAGGGGGAAATAGGAGAAATTAGGGAAGGGGAAGTAGAGGAAGAGAAGAACAATGATGGGTAGGGAGGTAGGGTAAATGAGGAGAAGGAAAATTGGTGAAGTGAGTCGAAATAATGAAGACCAGAGAAGTAGGGGAAATTATGAGGGGGTAGGGGGAGAAAGGGAAAAAGAGGTGTAGGGTAGTAAAGGAAGTGAGGGGAGGGGAAATAGAGGAGATAGAAGTTGTGAAAAGGTTGGGTAGCGAAGATTGAAGTGGGGGAGCGAAAGTAGGGGTGAGGAAGTATTGGAGGGGGGTTTGAAAGACTTAAGTTTTATTTTATTATAGTTCAAAATATTTTACAACAAATTATACAAGATTTAACAATTTTTTGGAATCAAAAAGCTGTTCTTTTTCGACCAAGGATGATAAAATATTTAAAGGACTATAAGGAGAGCATTTTACGTTAAGCTATACAATTGATTAATGTAAAAAAATTTGATGTAAACTACTAAATAATAAGATCCAATAACATCTAAAAAAAATATTTCGATTTTAAGAACTTTCAATTCTTGTACATTCTTGTCAAATATTACGACTACAATAAAGTACAATAATATATAACAAAGTTCGCAAAAAAGTACAAAAATGTATAAAATGCATCAGAATAATCAACAGTAATTTTTTAATTGTACAATTCTTAATATTCAATAATTTATTAAATTTTTTTTAATTCAAATGTCAACTTATAAAAAATTTTAATTCTACAAACATTTTTGTTGTAATTGTTGCCTGTAATTTTTTGTCGTAATGTATTGTATTTCTCGACAACTTTGCTGCATCCAATTTTTTAAAATAAATAAATTAATGTTGAATACTGTTTTTGAAATATTTTTTCTTATTTTGAACAATTATTTATTGATGATTTCGGGCGTCAAAAAATTAATTTAAAAAATTGGATGCTGCGTAGTTGTCGAGAATTTTTTTCTGAATAATATTTCATCATTGTTTTTATCTGGTAAGAAGCGACTCTACCTTAATCGAAAATAATAAATAATTTTATGATTTTGTGCTACGTAATCAGGATTTTTTTTCAAATCTTACATCCTGGTATCGTCAGAATACATATTTTTTCAATTTTTTTTCAAATTTATGATTCATCATTTTGGGCGTTGGCATTGACATTGAAGGCCTGTCATCTCAAATTGATCTCATAATTCTTATTTGTCTCACATGAGATTTGAATAATATTTCTGCTCAGTAGTAAGATTATAGACTGGAAACATTTTATTATTTTAATAAGTATATGTTCAAATTAAAAATTTGTTACTATACAACCTTTTCAAGAAAATAAAAACTTTATGGGTGTTTACTAAAAAGTTGACTATTTCAGACAATGAGACTTGGAAAAAAACTTTACAAATTTGCCATTTTTTTAATTAGGTCTACCCATAGAAAATATAAGAATATAAAACATCAAATTTTGTTAGTTGACCACCTCAGTAAATAATAATTTTGTTGTTACTTAGATATTTTGATATTTCGTAGTTTTGAGAAGATTACAAAACATTACAGAACTTGGAAATATTTACAAAAATTTCAAACATAATGTAGATTTTTGAAGGATTCAAAACAGAAATTGGAAAGCTTTTTAGGAATTTTGAGAGATGTCAAGAGAATCAAACAATTTTCTCAAGATTCATTCCTAGGAAAGTGTAAAATGTTTTTTATCTTGAAAAATTAATTTTGTGTCAACATTTATTAAGATCAGAAAATATTTTAAAACATCTCTAAAATTGTCGAAAAGAATCTTGAAGATTTTCAGCAAATTTTTTGTAGTGACTGTTTTAAAAATGTATTTACAAGTCTTGGAACTGTTAAAAAATTATTCAAAATTTTGGAAGATTGAAAAAAATTAAAAGCAAAATATAGATTTTTAAATCCCGCGAAATAAAATTTTGAAGGTTTCTAAGGATTTTGAAAGGTTTCGTGATCAACATTTTTCTTGAGATTCCTGGGAACACATTTGATGATTTTTTATTTAAAAAATTCAATTCCAAGAGAATATTCTGAAAGATTCCAAAAGATTTTTAAAATTATCGAAAAAGAATCTAGAAGATGCAAAATTTAAAAAAAAATGGAAACAATTGAATCAATTTAAATGATATTTAGAAGTTTCAGAAGGTTTAAAAAGATTCGAAAATAATTTAAAATTTTAAAAGATTTCGAAAACTTTAAAACAAAATGTAGATTTTTGAAGATTTCGAAAAATATTTGAAATGCCTTCAAGCCTTTGGCAAGGTTTAAGGAAGATACATTTTTTAAAAAGATTTCTAGGGAAACTTCTCATGATTTTTTATTTAAGTCAAGAGAATAATTATTAAAGAAAATGAAAAAGATTTCAGAACATTTAAAAAAATTTCGAAAAATGGGAGGACTCATATATCCCGAAAAATAAAATCATATTACCGGAATTAGAAATTCGCGAATTTAAACAATTAAAAAATTGTTTGAATAATAAATAAATAAAACATAATGAATAATATAAAAATTCTGTTCCCTGTGTTTTCAATTTTGCAATTTCATATCATGGGAAATTTCAAAATCGGCAAATCTTAAGAACACTTTTACATTTTCTTGAAACCTTTCAAAATTCTTAAAACGTTTCTAGATTTTTTTTTTACGAAAATTGAAATATTTGATAAATATTAGATTTTTTATTGGTTGAAAATTAATCTTCTTATTGTTAGTTGAAATTTTTTTGTCAAATGAAAATTTTAATATTCCTTGAGATTTTGTTGCTTTTAAAAAACATTTGATAATTTTTCGGAAATCTTTTAGAATTAAAAAATATTGTTAATCACTTCAACACTAAAGAAATTCCTGAATATCTTTTATACTGACTAGAATTTCAGATTTTTTCTCTCGAAATTTATAGCAATTTTTTGAAATTTTTTAGAATCTTTTTGAATTTTCTCAAATGAAAAATTAATTATTCAAAATAAAAAATCATTTTTAACTTTTCCAGAAATATTGGGTCTTATTCCCTTGAAGCCTTTCAAAATTATTGAATAGTTTCTTATTTCTTCTTCATAATCTTCAGAAACTTTCGTTCAAACAATGTTGAAATCTTTACAAGTTATAAATTATAATTTGAAATTTTTTCAAACTTCTGAATCTTCCAAGTATCTTTAAAAATGATTCAAATCCTTCTCATGATTAAAAAAATTCTTTCAAAAAGATTTAATTTTTTTCTAAAATAAAAAAAATATGTATAATTACAGAAATTGCCCTTAAATTTGACGCGGCCTTTTTTGACAATTTTAGAAATCCTTAACATTCTCCAAAAATATTACCTTGAAATTAATTTTTCAAAACAAAATATCATTTGACATAAACTTAGGGAAATTACTTCATTTTATTAAATCCTTTCAAAAGTCTTAAAAGGCTACTATACTTTTTCCTCACAAAAACTGCAGAAATGGACCTCTGAAACAAATTTTTTCAATCTTTTCAAGTTTTATAATATTTTCGAAATCTTCTGAATATCTCTCAAACTTGATCAATTTTTTAAAAAGCTTTTGATCTTGCAAATTTCGAATAAATCTTCTTTAAAATACTCTGCACTCTTTTTCGAAATTTTAGGAAATGATTTGAAATTTGGCAGGAATTTTGAAAAAAATATTTTGATTATCGGGTTGCTTCTCAAGAAACTTATCAAAATGCTTAGAAATCTACAAATTTTTATTTTCGAAATCTTCAAAAATGTAAATTTTGCTCTAATTTTTTTAAAATGTACTCAAGATTCAAATTATTTCCGAATCTTTTCAAAACCGGTAATTTTTTGGTTTCATTCCTCTCATCTCTTTAAAAGTATAAGAATGTTGATAAATTATTGTGTGCTAATGATTAGAAACATTCAGAAATAAATTTTATCATGAAATTTTTTGCTGATTTAAATGGCGCGGAAAGCTTACAATTTTTATTGATAGGTAAACCAACTGTAGCAACTAAATGTTGATTCAAAAAAATACGAAGGTTGGAGAATTAATAACATAAGACCAATTAGATGAGCTTATAAGCAATTTTATTGTTGATCAGTTTCAGGATTCTTTACAGTTTGAATGATGAAAGATGATGAAGGATGTTGGGGGAAAACAATGAGTATTTACTTATGAAATTTGGAAAAATCGGTGCGACAGATCATGAACTTGAAATTAAATTGGATATGCGAATGGTTTAATGACGGGAAGTGCTGAATAACTGGTGACAAGAGGCTGATAAGGAAGAGGTGCGATTCCATAGTAATTAGAGTAGTAACTAGGGTAGCTGCTGTAAACCAAAGGCTGAGCCACAAATCCACCTTTGGGTGTCCGAATTCCAGAAATTGGTGCAGGTCCAGGAACTGGAGCAGGTTGAGGAACTGGTGCAGGTTCAGGAACTGCAGCAGCAAAAGCCAAAATGGCAACGAAGACACACTAAAGAAAGAAAAAATATTTTTAATTATAATAATTGTTCTATTTCCTGCGGTATGACACCCGGATGTCTGGGTTTCCACCTCCCTACTGGAAGTAGAAAGATTGAAGAATATTGAAATTGGGGGATAGGAAAAGAGAGAACTATTCTATCTCTCTCAGTGAGTCCCTTTGCGTCCCTAAAATTCTATCTTTTCCTATCCCTAATCTCAATAATTTTCTGTCTCTGTCTCTACACGGAGAAAAAACTCCGGGGTTTGGCGCAAGAGAGTTCAAGGTATTAATGCATGGACTGTTCAACAGGCGCATATCGCAGGCGTCTGTTGCTTTATTTCCTAAAGTCTCCTTGCAATTTGCCTTTAGGCCACGCCTTCTGCTTGTTGACACGTTCGCACCACTAAATGTTCGCGGGAGGCGTGGCCTAAAAGCAAATCGCAAGGAGACTCACCGGAAAAGTCCGTGGAGGCTCTTGGAAATTTCGCTCGCACTCTTGGAATTAATGCGTGACAAATGTTCACTCGCTAATGCCTAGATTTTTCTCTCCGTGTACCTTTCGTGACCAAGGACCCTCATCTTTTTCTATAGTTCATTAAAAAAAAAAAAAATTGATTAGCATTTCGAACTCGAAAGTTCATTGCCTCACTACCCGAATCGGGTAGTGTTTCTAGGTGGATAAATACTACCAGTGTGGGTCCACCACACCTACGACGGGTCAACAACACGCTGTATTCCCGAACGGTCACCCATCCAAGTACTAACCGCGCCCAACACTGCTTAACTTCAGTGATCTAACGGGAACTGGTGTTTTCAGCGTGGTATCGCCGTTGACATAGTTCATTATATCTCTTTAATTTAAATTTGAGTTTTTTTCTATCTCTTTCCTATCTTTTGCTTTTGACTACTCTTATCATTTTCTTTCCCTAAAAAACGGTTTGACGGGCCTTTACTTATTGGCCCAAAGACTGATTTCACTTGTAGTGTTCTACAGAGTTTAAGTGCTCGTTGAAATTCTCACGAGCATGAGAATATGCTCGATCTTTATGTGCTTTGAGAATGTAATGAGCATTTATGAGCATTTTCACTTGAGATTTAGAAAATTGTATTTTTCACTCTCATTATTAATAATAACATTATTTAAATTTCGGGGGAAAATGCATCGCCTGAAATTGGAGAGGGCGCTCAATTTGAATGATAAAAGAAGTCAAAGTAATAGAAAACATATTATTCGCATGAAACAGTGCCTTCTTCAGCGTTGCTACAATATCTCGGTTTATAAATTCTTCTAGGTATAAAATCAACCATACACCTAGAAGATGATAATGTTAATGCAGAATTAATTTGGTTTCTAAATATATTTAAAACACTTTTTAGTTGTGTTTTCAAGTCAAAAAGATAAATTTCCAACCAAATTGCACGAATTTTCATAAAAAAAAATCAATTTTCAATTAAAATTAGAGTAGATAAAGGTCAGAAAAATAAATGTCCAACCAAAAATAGAAGGAATTTAAAAAAAAAAAATTTTTCATAACGAAGAAATTATTTTTTAATCACAAAAAACTAATTATCTACTAAACATTATTTTTCAATTAAAGAAATGAATTCTTAACAAAAAATAGAATGATCTAATTTTTTAATAAACAGATCATTTTTTAACGAAAAGGATTACATTTCTATCAAAAAGGTAAATTTTTCGCAAAAAATGGAATAGAGAATTTAGAATTTAATAGAATTTTATTAATTTAATAGATTTATTTTATTTCATGTTTTTAAATTATTAATAATTTAATAATTAATTAATAAGTAATTTATTGATAATTTTATAAATTCAATATTATTTATTTCTGATTATTTTTTATAGATTCATTTTATTATTTATAATTTACATTTATTAATTCAATAAAATTTAGAATATAATAGATTAGTGAATTTTCAACTAAAGTGATGAATCTTCAACTAAAAAAAATTTAATTTTTAACCAAATTCATGAATTTCAAACTGAAAAGATACCGTTTCTAACAAAAATAAAGTAGAATAATTTTCAGTAAGTAAAATAAATCTCCAAACAAAAAACCAACGAATTTTCAACAAATGAATTTTTAAACATAGGAATTAATTTTTAACCAAAAAGATGAAATCTCAACTAATGAGAGTACTCTTTTACAAAACAAAACGACGGATTTTCAACAAATAGCCAAATTTTCATGGATTCGTATTTTTAACATTTTTTCGTCATTTTGCTCCACTGTGCGTTTACAGTGGGGCAAAAAAGTTTTTGTGGATAAATTAATTTTTAGCCTAAACTAGTTATTCGATTTGTATTTTTTTTTAGATGAAAGCTCTTCAAATTTATAAAAAGGGTCTTTTATCTGTTCTGAAACTATCCGAAAATAATTTTCAATAAGCAAGAATAATGATAAAAAATTCATTTTTACGTTACAAACAAATTATGAAACAAAAGTTATTTTTCAGGATTAGTAGTGTTCCGTATGGATATTTTTCTAGCAATAGGCTCAATTTCATTACAGAATTAACTAAGAATGTCTTTCGGATGACTTGTTGCTATGATACTCGAAAAAGTTACAAGAACTTTCAATTATTTAAACAATGTTCATAAACAAATTCAGAGTTTGGCCATTTCTCAAAGAATACGATCATTTTTTCACGGAATCAACGAAGAACGTATTTCTAATGACTTTTCGGTATGATTATTTGCAAATTTACAAGAATTATTATTTATTTAAACAATTTTTCAAAGAAACAAAAGTATCATAGAAAAAGTGTCATCTGAAACACATCATTAGTCGATTCCGTAAACACAAATTGAGCCTATTTGTTGAAAAATAGCCAAACTCTGAATTTGTTCATGAATATTGTTTAAACCACTGATAATTGTTGTCCATTAAAAAAAATATTATAGCAAACAATCATCGGAAAAATATTTTTATCAGACTTCGAGAAAAAATTTAGTCTATTTGTTCGAAAATCATCAAAGTCCAAATTTGTTTATGGAAATTGTTTAAATAATTAATAATTCTAGTGCATTCGCAAAGAAGCATAGCAAAGAGTGGTCGGAAAGCGAAATTGTTTAAACAATTGCCAAAACTCTGGATTTCAATGTATTCAGTAGTTCTAATCCTGAAAAATAACTTTTCCTCATTAATTTGTTTATAATGTTATACATTTTTTTTGTTATTCTCATGTACTGGAAATAATTTATAGATAGTTTCAGCACATACATAAGATCTTCTTTGGTAAATCGGAAAATGAAAAAATAGTGCTTTTGAAAAGTGAAAAAAAATTTCAAATTTATTGCTAAATAAAAAATTACCCAAATGTGTTATCGAAAATGCAAACACACCAATTGTTTGGAATTTGAAAAGCCTTTATTTAAAAAAAAATTTTAATCGAAAATACTAATTAAATTTACGATGTGAAGACATAAATAAAAATTAGGATTCGAAATTAAAGTATTAATTGAATGTGAACCTTTTTCATGAAGTATATGACTCAGTCCAGTTATTTGCTAGCATTAAAAAAACGGTTTAAATTATACTAAAATTCACCCAAGTCACTCAGAAATTAATCATGTTTTGAATCTAAAAGAATCGAAAGGTTAAAATTTTCGAGCCAAAAAGACGAGCTTCGTTCAAAAAAGTTAAATTTTCAACAGGACAATATTAATTTTCAATAAAAAATTAAATTTCAACACAAAATTTTAATTTTCAATTGAAAAAATTACTTTTTAATCTAAAAAGATGAATTTCAAATCAAAAATAGTTGAATTCTACAAATAAAGACGATTTTTTATGAAAGACTTGAATCCTCAACTAAAACAGATTAATTTTCAACCAAACAGTTTTTTCAATAAAATAAATGAATTTTCAGGATTAATTTTCTACAAAAGGGACGAATTTTTAACAAAAATTAATGAATTTTTTACTGAGATTGAAAAATTTTTAACTAAAAAAGAAACAAATTTTAACAAAATATTCGAATTTTCAACTAGAGAATTGTATTTTTAGATAAAAAATTCAATTTTCAAGCTGAACATTAATTTTCACCCAAAAAAGGTAAGGGTTGATATTTCAACCAAAAAGATTTTAATTTAGAATCAAAAGCACTTAATGATAATAAGGGCGAATTTTCACGAAAAGACTGAAATCTTTAATTAAAACAGATAAATTTTCAACAAGATAGTTACATTTTGAACTAACAGCATTAATTTTCTACAAAAAAATACATACATTTTTAACAAGATAATTATACTTTAAACCAGGAGGATTAATTTCCTTGTTAAAAAAAGAATTTTTAACAAAATACGTAAATTTTCTACTAAAAATGATAAATTTTTGACCAAAAACGTAACGAATTTTAAAGAAAGTAGTTAAATTTTCAATCAAAGAAATGAATTTGCCACAAAGTAGTTTAACTTTTGACCGAATAGTTAAATTTTTTCTACCAAACTGTTAAATTTTTTAGTTGAAAATATCCATTTTCTACAAAACAGTTGAATTTTCATCAAATAGTTAAACTTTTAGTTGAAAAAATTAATTTTTAACCTGAAAAGATAAAATTTCTAGAAAAGAAACGAATTTTCAAACCAAAAAGATAAAAGCTCAAAAAATTATTCAAATTTTTAAATCAAACAACATAATTTACTTGAGGAAGAAAAATTTCTTAAATAAAATTGTTTAATTTTCAAGATAAAAAGATAATTTTCAACAAAAAAGTTGAATTTTCAACCGACAGTTGTATTCCTAATCAAAATGGTAAATTTTCCACAAGAAGAAATGAATTTTCAAACCAAAAAGACTATTGTTCAAGAAAATAGTTAAATTCTTCATCAAAATTTATTTTTTAGTTCAGAAAGGAAATACATTTTTGATAAAATTTATTTTGAGAAAAAAATTGTCAATAAAGTTGCTGAATTTTCAAGCCAAAAACATAAATTTTTAACCGAAAGTTGCATTTCTAACTGAAAAAAAAACATTTCTAGAAATAATTAAATGTTCAATCAAGCAAAGTTTGTTACTCAAGAAAGGAAAATTTTTGAAATAAAATTGTTCAATTTTCAAGTCAAACAAATCAATTTTCAAGAAAACAGTTGAATTTTAAGTGAAAAAGGATAACGTTTTAACAGGTTTTCAAAAAAGTACATACATTGAAAAAAAAACATACAAAAATAAGAAACATACGAAAATACCAAATTCTAAATTTGTTTATGAAAATTGTTTAAATGATAATTGAAAATAGATGCTATTCGACAATTGTTTAAGTGATGTTTATAAATAAATTCACAGTTTGGATATTTTTCAGGCAATAGGCTCAAATTGTTTACAGAATTAACTAAGAAAAAAGGTTTTAGATTTTAAATGTTGTTAATATTGATTACTGTATTGGAGGGAGGGGGGGGGGGGGTGGTTGAAAGACTTGAGTTTTTTTTATGGTTTAAAATATTTTACATTAACCTATTTAATTGATTAATGTAAAAAAATTGGGTTCAACCTATTGAATATTTAGACGGATTAAGACAAAAAAAGACGAATTTTAAACAAAATTGTTGAATTTTCAACTAAAATAGATTGGAGAGTCAAGAGAGGAACAAATTTTTAGGCAAATTACAATTTGAATGGAAGAATAATGTTTAAAAAACTTAATTTTTTTTAAAACTAAAAAAAAATTGAAAAGGTTTTTGGAAATTTTAGATATGTCAAATCGAAATTACAACAAAAAAGTCAATCTTCAAACAACTAGTTAAATTTTCAAACAAAAAGGATTAAGTTAGTGATGAGAGGAACAAAGTTTTGGGCAAATTGTAATTTGAAGGAAAGATTAATTTTTATTAAAAAATAAATTTTTAAAATGATTTTCTATTTTTTGGGCTTATTTTTTTTTAAGTGAAAAAGAAAGTTGAAAATTTGACAAGATTTTTGAAAATTTCAGATACGTCAAATCAAAATTTCAACAAAAAAGTGAATCTTTAAACAAATAGTTTAACAACATTTTAAAAGAAGAAAAGAAAGAAAAATTTTTTTCTTGAAATTTTCCCGGTAATCTTATGAAATTTTTTATACTCTCTTGAAACCCTTTAAAATTCTTAAAATACGTCTAACTCTTTTGTTATAAATCTTCAAAAACGGGAGAAATCGGAAAAACGGAAAGAGAAAGATTAATTTACCACAAAAAAACGAATTTTCGAAAAAATATAAAAATTTCGTCTTTTTGGTTTAAAAATTCCCCTCTTTTAGTATAAATTTTTTCTTTTTTCAAAATGCAACAATTTCGTTCAAGAATTGAAATCTTTATTAGTATTAATATCAACTTTTATATTATTCTTTGTAAATTCATCTTTTTTGGTCGAACATTCAAATACTAGGTTAAAAGTAAAAAAATGTTATCTTATTTGGGTAGAAAAACAGCTGATTGAAAGTTAATCCTTTTTGTTCGAAAATTCAACTATTTGTTTTAAGATTGACTTTTTTTATTGAAATTTTGATATATATATATATATATATATAAAATTTTCAAATTTTGTGTATAAATTTGGTGTTTTTGAAAATTGAAATTTTGATTCGATATTATCGAGAATTTTCAAAAATCTTTGAAAATTTTTTAATTTCTTTTTCACTTTGAAAAAAATAAACCCAAAAAATAGAAAATTATTTGAAAAATTTATTTTGTAATAAAAATTATTCTTCCCTTCAAATTATAACTTGCTTAAAATTTTGTTTCTCTCACCGCTAACTTTATCCTTTTTGTTTGAAAATTCAACTACTTGTTTGAAGATTACATTGTTTGTTGAAATTTTGATTTGACATATCTGAAATTTTCAAAAATCTTTTTGAATTTTCTTCAGAATCTTAGAAAAATTAGATTTGTATAAC